>WNWK01028668.1:0-25158 GCA_009830355.1 Cherax destructor | reverse complement strand
GCTGTGTCCCATCTCTTGAACATTCTGTCTTTGTCCACCTTGTCAATTCCTCTCAGTATCTTATATGTCGTTATCATGTCCCCCCCTATCTCTCCTGTCCTCCAGTGTCGTCAGGTCGATTTCCCTTAACCTCTCCTCGTAGGACATACCCCTTAGCTCCGGGACTAGTCTTGTTGCAAACCTTTGCACTTTCTCTAGCTTCTTTACGTGCTTGGCTAGGTGTGGGTTCCAAACTGGCGCTGCATACTCCAGTATGGGCCTAACGTACACAGTGTACAGGGTCCTGAACGATTCTTTGTTAAGATGTCGGAATGCTGTTCTTAGGTTTCCTAGGCGCCCGTATGCTGCAGCAGTTATTTGGTTGATGTGCGCCTCAGGAGATGTACCTGGTGTTATACTCACCCCAAGATCTTTTTCCTTGACTGAGGTTTGTAGTCTCTGGCCCCCTAGGCTGTACTCCGTCTGCGGTCTTCTTTGCCCTTCCCCAATCTTCATGACTTTGCACTTGGTGGGGTTGAACTCCAGGAGCCAATTGCTGGACCAGGCTTGCAGCCTGTCCAGATCCCTTTGTAGTTCTGCCTGTTCCTCGTCCGATTAAATTCTTCTCATCAACTTTACATCATCTGCAAACAGGGACACTTCGGAGTCTATTCCTTCCGTCATGTCGTTCACAAATACCAGAAACAGCACCGGTCCTAGGACTGACCCCTGTGGAACCCCACTCGTCACAGGCGCCCACTCTGACACTTCGCCACGTACCATGACTCGCTGCTGTCTTCCTGACAGGTATTCCCTGATACATTGTAATGCCTTCCCTGTTACCCCTGCCTGGTCCTCCAGCTTCTGCACTAGCCTCTTGTGTGGAACTGTGTCAAACGCCTTCTTACAATCCAAGAATATGCAATCTACCCACCCCTCTCTCTCTTGTCTTATTGCTGTCACCCTGTCGTAGAACTCCAGTAGGTTTGTGACACAGGATTTCCCGTCCCTGAAACCGTGTTGGCCGTCGTTGATAATCTCTTTCCTTTCTAGGTGCTCCACCACTCTTCTCCTGACTATCTTCTCCATGACCTTGCATACTATACATGTCAGTGACACTGGTCTGTAGTTTAGCGCTACATTCCTGTCTCCTTTTTTTAAAAATTGGAACTACATTTGCTGTCTTCCATACCTCAGGTAGTTGCCCTGTTTCGATAGATGTGTTGAAGATTGTTGTTAGGGGTACACATAGCTCCTCTGCTCCCTCTCTCAGGACCCATGGAGAGATGTAATCCGGCCCCATCACCTTTGAGGTATCTAGCTCGCTTAGTAGCCTCTTCACTTCCTCCTCAGTTGTGTGTATTGTGTCCAGCACCTGATGGTGTACCCTACCTCTCTGCCTTTCTGGAGGCCCTTCTATCTCCTCTGTGAACACCTCTTTGAATCTCATGTTGAGCTCCTCACACACTTCACGGTCATTCCTTGTGACCTCCCCTCCTTCCTTCCTCAGCATGATCACCTGGTCCTTGACTGTTGTCCTTCTGATGTGGCTGTACATCAGCTTTGGGTTAGATTTGGCTTTCGCTGCTATGTCATTCTCGTACTGTCTTTGGGCCTCCCTTCTGACTTGTGCATATTCATTTCTGGCCCTACGACTGCTCTCCTTATTCTCTGTGTGTGTGTGTGTGTGTGTGTGTTAACACATCAATGCACTCAGTTGTTTTTCTCTGTTATTTTGTGGTTATTTCATACTTTTATCCCAGGAGACACCACTATCAACCAGTGAAGATTCCATCAATATTTTTATCCCTATTATTAATAAAAATAATAATAATAATAATCTTTATTTCTACAAGTACATGATACAACTTATACAGACCATAGCTGACATCAATGACATACTACAAAATAGAATGCCCCTTGTTATACAGAACATCTCGGGCAAATTTGGTCAATTTTGTCCCCAGGATACGACCCAAACAAATCGGCTAACACCCAGGTACCTACTTATTGCTAGGTGAACATGGACAGTAGGTGTCATAAGGAAACACGTCTTAATGTTTCCACTAGTACCGGGATCGAACCACGGACTTCAGAGTGTGAGCTGAGTGCGCTAGCACTCGAACTACGGAACATCTAGGGGAGAGGTGGCCAACATTTTGTATTTCATACGCCATAGGCTGGACATCCTTGACTGAAGAATCCAACAGACAAAACCGGCAGACAATCTCATGTTAAAATATTGTCCAGAGGTTAATCATATATTCTAACATGTTATCTCATATATTTTATTCCAGTATAATATGTTATAGTGACAGCTCTAAATACACCGCTGGTTTCGTCCACATTTTCAGATCCCAGTGATCAGGAGGGAGGGGCAACGAAATCTTCGTGAATCATCATTTTCACCCCGCCACTTTCTGAGTCTACTGATTCCCTCTCAGGTCCCTAGTGGACCTCATTCCCTCTCAGGTCCCTAGTGGACCTCATTCCTTCTCAGGTCCCTAGTGGACCTCATTCCCTCTCAGGTCCCTAGTGGACCTCATTCATAAGAACATAAGAACATAAGAAAGGAGGAACACTGCAGCAGGCCTGTTGGCCCACTCTAGGCAGGTCCTTCACACTCCATCCCACCAACAGAATATTTGTTCAACCCAATTTTCAATGCTACCCAAAAAATAAGCTTTGATAATTTTATTTACTCATGTGCAATTCCCACTCAAATCCAACCCCTTTCACTCATGAATTTATCCAACCTAAATTTAAAACTACCCAAGGTCCTTGCTTCAATAACCCTACTAGGCAGACTGTTCCATTCATCAACTACCCTATTTCCAAACCAATACTTTCCTATATCCTTTCTAAATCTAAACTTATCTAACTTGAATCCATTATTGCGGGTTCTCTCTTGGAGAGATACCCTCAAGACCTTATTTATATCCCCTTTGTTAATACCCATTTTCCACTTGTATACCTCGATCATGTCTCCCCTCATTCTACGTCTTACAAGTGAATGTAATTTAAGGGTCTTCAATCTTTCTTCGTAAGGAAGATTTCTAATGCTATGTATTAATTTAGTCATTCTACGCTGAATGTTTTCTAACGAATTTATGTCCATTCTGTAATATGGAGACCAGAACTGAGCTGCGTAATCTAGGTGAGGCCTTACTAATGATGTATAAAGCTGTAATATAACGTCTGGACTTCTGTTGCTAACACTTCTTGATATAAATCCCAGTAATCTATTTGCCTTATTACGTACGCTTAGGCATTGCTGTCTTGGTTTAAGGTTGCTGCTTACCATCACCCCCAAGTCCTTCTCGCAATCTGTATGGCTAAGTTCTACGTTATTTAACTTATAAGTGCTTGGGTTATGGACACTCCGAGCTTTAGAACTTTGCATTTATCTACATTGAACTGCATCTGCCATTTTTCTGACCAGGAATTGAGTTTGTCTAAATCCTCCTGTAGTTCACTGACATCTACGTCTGAATCGATTATCCTACCTATCTTCGTGTCATCAGCGAATTTGCTCATATCACTAGAAATTCCCTCGTCAAGGTCATTTATATATATTATAAACAACAACGGGCCCAAAACCGATCCCTGAGGAACGCCACTTGTTACAGATCCCCACTCCGATTTAACCCCATTTATGCACACCCTCTGCTTCCTATTGGTGAGCCATGACTCGATCCATGACAACACTTTTCCCCCAATGCCATGAGCAGCCACTTTCTTTAACAGTCTCTGATGTGGTACTCTATCAAAAGCCTTACTAAAATCCAAATAAACGATATCATAAGAACATAAGAACATAAGAAAGGAGAAACACTGCAGCAGGCCTGTTGGCCCATACTAGGCAAGTCCTTCACAATCCGTCCCACTAACAGAATATTTGCTCAACCCAATTTTCAATGCTACCCAAGAAATAAGCTTTGACAATTCTACCCACTCATGCGCGAATCCCACTCAAATCCAACCCCTCTCACTCATGAATTTATCCAACCTAAATTTGAAACTACCCAAGGTCCTAGCTTCAATAACCCTACTAGGCAGACTGTTCCACTCATCAACTACCCTATTTCCAAACCAATACTTTCCTATATCCTTTCTAAATCTAAACTTATCTAACTTGAATCCATTATTGCGGGTTCTCTCTTGGAGAGATATCCTCAAGACCTTATTTATATCCCCTTTGTTAATACCCATTTTCCACTTGTATACCTCGATCATGTCTCCCCTCATTCTACGTCTTACAAGTGAATGTAATTTTAGGGTCTTCAATCTTTCTTCGTAAGGAAGATTTCTAATGCTATGTATTAATTTAGTCATTCTACGCTGAATGTTTTCTAACGAATTTATGTCCATTCTGTAATATGGAGACCAGAACTGAGCTGCGTAATCTAGGTGAGGCCTTACTAATGATGTATAAAGCTGTAATATAACCTCTGGACTTCTGTTGCTAACACTTCTTGAAATAAATCCCAGTAATCTATTTGCCTTATTACGTACGCTTAGGCATTGCTGTCTTGGTTTAAGGTTGCTGCTTACCATCACCCCCAAGTCCTTCTCGCAATCTGTATGGCTAAGTTCTACGTTATTTAACTTATAAGTGCTTGGGTTATGGACACTCCCGAGCTTCAGAACCTTGCATTTATCTACATTGAACTGCATCTGCCACTTTTCTGACCACGAATTAAGTTTGTCTAAATCTTCCTGAAGTTCTATGACATCGAATTCTTTATCATTATCAACTGCCTCAAAAGCCCCACTGAAAAAAGTTAACAAATTAGTTAGGCAGGAACGGCCCCTGGTGAATCCATGCTGAGTATCATTAATCAAATTATGCCTATCGAGATGGCTTCTTATGTTATCAGCTATAATCGACTCTAGTAATTTGCCTACAATTGATGTTAGACTTATTGGGCGGTAATTTGATGGTAACGACTTGTCCCCTGCTTTAAAAATAGGAATTACATTAGCCATCTTCCACGTATCCGGCACTACACCTGTTTGAAGAGATAGGTTAAAAATGTTAGTTAAGGGTTCACAGAGTTCTATTTTGCATTCCTTAAGAACCCTTGAAAAAGCTCATCAGGGCCTGGCGATTTATTTTGCTTCAAACGGTCTATCTGTTTGATAACCTTTTCGCTAGTGACTGTGATACTACATAATTTATCTTCTTCAGGCCCACTAAAATACCTAATTCTTGGGATATTATTAATGTCTTCCTGAGTGAAAACCGAGAGAAAATAATTATTAAAAATAGAGCACATTTCATTCTCTTTGTCAGTAAGATACCCATAATTATTTTTAAGGGGACCTATCTTATCTCTAACTTTTGTTCTATACACCTGAAAAAACTTTTGGGTTAGTTTTCGAATCCCTAGCAACTTTAATTTCGTAGTCCCATTTAGCTTTTCTTATCCCCTTTTAACGTCCCTCTTAATGTCAATATACTGACTCATAAGATGACCCTCACCTCTTTTGATACGCCTATAAACTCCTTTCTTCTGCCCTAAAAGATATTTGAGCCTATTATTCATCCATTTTGGGTCATTTCTATTCGATCTAATTTCTTTATATGGGATAAATGTTATTTGGGCAGCATGTATAGTGTTCAGAAAACTGTCATATTGATAGCTATCTTCATTACCCCAGTCCACAGATGATAAGTGTTCTCTAAGTCCATTGTAATCTGCTAAGCGAAAATCTGGGACCGTTACTGAGTTATTCGTACTATGAAACTTCCATTCAATGCCAAAGGTAATTGATTTGTGGTCGCTTGCGCCGAGTTCCTCTGTAATTTCTAAATTATTAACAAGGGTTTCCTTGTTTGCCAGAACTAAGTCAAGCAGGTTATTTCCCTTGTAGGTTCTGTCACAAACTGCTTCAAAAACAATCTTGAACTACATCTAAGAAGTCGTTAGATTCTAAATTCCCAGTCAAAAAATTCCAATCAATTTGACTAAAGTTGAAGTCACCCAGAATAACTACGTTATCGTGCATTGTGGCCTTAACAATTTCCTCCCATAGTAGTCTCCCTTGGTCCCTATCTAAGTTTGGGGGACGGTATATCACACCTAAAATCAATTTTTCATGCCCCTCTGAAAATTCTATCCAGACAGACTCTGTATGTGTTATTTCAGACTTTATTCCCTTTTTTATGCAACAGTTCAAGCGATCTCGGACATACAGTGCCACTCCACCCCCCTTCCCGAAACTTCTGTCTACTTGGAACAATTTAAAACCCTGTATATGACATTCAGCAGGCATGTCCCTATTTTTCGTATTGAACCACGTCTCAGTTATGGCAAATACATCTCAGGTCCCTAGTGGACCTCATTCCCTCTCAGGTCCCTAGTGGACCTCATTCCTTCTCAGGTCCCTAGTGGACCTCATTCCCTCTCAGGTCCCTAGTAGACCTCATTCCTTCTCAGGTCCCTAGTGGACCTCATTCCTTCTCAGGTCCCTAGTGGACCTCATTCCTTCTCAGGTCCCTATTGGACCTCATTCCTTCTCAGGTCCCTAGTGGACCTCATTCCTTCTCAGGTCCCTAGTGGACCTCATTCCCTATCAGGTCCCTAGTGGACCTCAT
Source organism: Cherax destructor (assembly GCA_009830355.1). Lineage (NCBI taxonomy): Eukaryota > Metazoa > Arthropoda > Malacostraca > Decapoda > Parastacidae > Cherax > Cherax destructor. Next base: position 18,578 of record WNWK01028668.1, on the reverse strand, counting down.
TCATTCAGGTCCCTAGTGGACATCATTTCCGCTCAGGTCCCTAGTGGAACTCATTCCCTCTCAAGTCCCTAGTGGACCTCATTCCCTCTCAGGTCCCTAGTGGACCTCATTCCCTCTCAGGTTTCTAGTGAACCTTATTCCCTCTCAGGTCCCTAGTGGACCTCATTCCCTCTCAGGTCCCTAGTGAACCTCATTCCCTCTCAGGTCCCTAGTGGACCTCATTCCCTCTCAGGTCCCTAGTGGACCTCATTTCCTAAACTCATCTGCGTGATAATACATCTGATTTCCATCATTTTTAGCCAAGTTCTTACAAAATCCCAGTTGGATGAGTGATAACTTCTCTGTCTATGTCTGTGTGTCTGTCTGTCTGTCTGTCTGTCTGTCTGTCTCTCTGTCTCTGTCTCTCTCTCTCTCTCTCTCTCTCTCTCTCTCTCTCTCTCTCTCTCTCTCTCTCTCTCTCTCTCTCTCTCTTCTCTTCTCTTCTCTGACAAGAAGCCGTGTACATTCAACTGATGCAAAGCTGACTGAGGTAGGTTAGTGTGTGTGATACAGAGAAAGATCGTGACCTACACTGTAGAGGAGTGGTTGAGAGCAGCTGTCAGTGTCTGGTGTTACTCTTGTGAACTCACCACAGTGTAAACAACACCACGTGCTCTTTGTTGACCAACGCCACACAGGCATTGATTTTCACCAGCTGTGGTGGAGGTCACACACACCTCAGTAGTGGTCACACACGCCTCTGGTGGAGGTCACACACACCAGCTGTGGCGGAGGTCACACACCAACTGTGGTCACACACGCCTCTGTGGTGGTGGTGGTGGTCACACACACCAACTGTGGTGGTCACACACCTCTGTGGTGGAGGTCACACACACCTCTGTGGTGGTCACACACACCAGCTGTGATGGAGGTCACACACCTCTGTGGTGGTCACACACACCAGCTGTGATGGAGGTCACACACCTCTGTGGTGGTCACACACACCTCTGTGGTGGAGGTCACACACACCTCTGTGGTGGTGGTCACACCACATCTTTGCTATACACAAACACACACACACCACACGCACGCACGCACACACAAGCACACACACACACACACACACACACACATTCAACACACACACATATACAGCTTTAAGACATATAGTTTTAAGAAGAGGCATGATATGGCTGTTGGAGCGGGAAGAAAGTGACCTAGTAGCGACTAGCGAAGAGGCGGGGCCAGGAGCTGTGAACATAAGAACATAAGAAAGGAGGAACACTGCAGCAGGCCTGTTGGCCCATACTAGGCAAGTCCTTCACAATCCGTCCCACTAACAGAATATTTGCTCAACCCAATTTTCAATGCTACCCAAGAAATAAGCTTTGACAATTCTACCCACTCATGCGCGAGTCCCACTCAAATCCAACCCTCTCACTCATGAATTTATCCAACCTAAATTTGAAACTACCCAAGGTCCTAGCTTCAATAACCCTACTAGGCAGACTGTTCCACTCATCAACTACCCTATTTCCAAACCAATACTTTCCTATATCCTTTCTAAATCTAAACTTATCTAACTTGAATCCATTATTGCGGGTTCTCTCTTGGAGAGATACCCTCAAGACCTTATTTATATCCCCTTTGTTAATACCCATTTTCCACTTGTATACCTCGATCATGTCTCCCTCATTCTACGTCTTACAAGTGAATGTAATTTTAGGGTCTTCAATCTTTCTTCGTAAGGAAGATTTCTAATGCTATGTATTAATTTAGTCATTCTACGCTGAATGTTTTCTAACGAATTTATGTCCATTCTGTAATATGGAGACCAGAACTGAGCTGCGTAATCTAGGTGAGGCCTTACTAATGATGTATAAAGCTGTAATATAACCTCTGGACTTCTGTTGCTAACACTTCTTGATATAAATCCCAGTAATCTATTTGCCTTATTACGTACGCTTAGGCATTGCTGTCTTGGTTTAAGGTTGCTGCTTACCATCACCCCCAAGTCCTTCTCGCAATCTGTATGGCTAAGTTCTACGTTATTTAACTTATAAGTGCTTGGGTTATGGACACTCCCGAGCTTCAGAACCTTGCATTTATCTACATTGAACTGCATCTGCCACTTTTCTGACCACGAATTAAGTTTGTCTAAATCTTCCTGAAGTTCTATGACATCTATGTTTGAATCAATTATCCTACCTATCTTCGTGTCGTCGGCGAATTTACTCATATCACTAGTAATTCCCTCATCAAGGTCATTGATATATATTATAAATAACAATGGGCCTAAGACTGATCCCTGTGGAACACCACTTGTTACAAGTCCCCATTCGGATTTAACCCCATTTATGCACACTCTCTGCTTCCTATTGGTGAGCCATGACTCGATCCATGACAGCACTTTTCCCCCAATGCCATGAGCTGCCACTTTCTTTAACAGTCTCTGGTGCGGTACTCTATCAAAAGCCTTACTAAAGTCTAAATATACAATATCGAATTCTTTATCGTGATCAACAGCCTCAAAAGCTTTACTGAAGAAGGTTAATAAATTAGATAGGCAGGAACGGCCCCTCGTGAATCCATGCTGGGTATCATTAATCAAATTATGGTTATCTAGATGGCTTCTAATAATATCAGCTATAATTGACTCTAGTAATTTGCCTACAATTGAGGTCAGGCTTATTGGGCGGTAGTTTGACGGTAGTGACTTGTCCCCTGCTTTAAAAATAGGAATTACATTAGCCATCTTCCACATATCAGACACTACACCTGTTTGAAGAGATAAATTAAAAATGTTAGATATTGGTTCACAGATCCCTGCAATCACACAGGTGAGTACAGGGAGGACGTGTGGTAATAGGGAAGCGTAACGAGTGGAGTTCCACAAGGGTCAAAACTTGGAACAATACTGTTTCTTGACATGTACATCACATGACTGAGGAAATGGAATCAGAGGTGTTCCTGTTCACAGACAATGTGAAAATAATGAGAATAGAACATAAGTTGAACAGGAAAGACTACACATGGATCTAGAGAAGCTGCGTCATTAATCTGACAAATAACAAAGTTATGAAAATCGGAGAAGGTCAAGGACAACAGGAAACAGTGTACAGGTTCAGGAAACAGTGTACAGGTACAGGAAACAGTGTACAGGTTCAGGAAACAGTGTACAGGTTCAGGAAACAGTGTACAGTGTACTGTTTCGCTTGAGAACCAGCCTCATCTGCAATAGACAAAGCAATCAGCTCCCTTCACTAAAGAATCTCCAAAGCACCCATGTATGCTACGAACTTACAACAACGAAGATTTACCAGCAGTACAAACCAACTAGGGAAATTAAGGACAGCCTGAAAAATTACCAAGCAGAGTGTAGTAGACACCACCAGACGGGACAACCCACACGGGCTGTACTGCAGGGGATGGGGGAGGAAATTAATCACCCAGCACAAAAGCGAAATATGGAAATATCTTGTTCTCCAGGCTAACCAATACAAACACAAACCTGAAAGGTTCTGGAGCAAGATTCGCCAGCTCCTGAGAGCCAAACCCACGTCTACACAGTACCTAACACTCCTCCACCACTGAAGATGATAAGGAAGTAACTATCAACTTTGATGACCCGCAAGACCAAGCCAATTTGATGGGTGAAGTGTGGGAGAAAATTTTATCGCGCAATGCTAGTAGAAGATTCAACAATAACCACTACCAGTGGGTCAACCAATGGAGGGATGACAACTGGGCAGAATTCCAACCAATACCATTACTTGACACAACTACCCTAGAAGATGAACACCCCCTTACTAGACCAGTTACCCTAAGAGAAATGTGCAAGACATAGGCAGAATGAGAAATAAAGCCCCTGGTCCCTCAGGCATAACAGCAAAACTGCAAGATGTCTCTGGTAAATATCTTTAATGCCATCTTGGCCTCTGGACACTTCCTCGTAGCTCTTAAAACAACATGGATGATATTCATTGCAAAACCCAACAAACACAAGTACAAACCTGAGAACTACAGACTTATCTCCCTACTTGAAGTCACTGGCAAAGATTTTGAAAAAAATCATCCACACTCATTTGTGGATGCATAAATATATATGCGAAATGCCTGTTTGCATTTCGCAAACAGACGAAATTATTTACAAACATTATCTCTAAATCCATAACAGGATTCGAACCTGCATTAAAGTATGCAGTATTTTGTCCACTCTGCAGTTTGCAGAAAAACGCGTCAGCAAACACTTGGACATATTTATTAGAAAACGTGTCTGTCCTGAGACCTTGATCATTTCTAAGTATATATGTAGAGCGAGAGTGAGGTGTGAGTGATGAACAGTGAGCTGAAGAATGCCATGGACGGGTAGACGATGAGGTCATGTGACTCCTGTGTTGCTGGGTAGGTGGTGCTTTGATTGGTTGAGTATTATGTATGCTAATGTTTTAGAAATTTTGTGGTTTCCAGTGTTAGGCTCTTGAGTCGTCTGTGTAACAGAGACGCCACCAGTGGCTTCTTCACGACTGAAGAAACCATTCGTGGCGAAACGTTTCCTTTAACAAATGTCCTGAACTGTACATATGTGTCTTTCTACATCAACTGGTGACTCAGCTCTCTCAACTTCCACCTTCCATATTTGACCTCTCTCTCTCTCTCTCTCTCTCTCTCTCTCTCTCTCTCTCTCTCTCTCTCTCTCTCTCTCTCTCTCTCTCTCTCTCTCTACCATCTGGTTCAGTTGGTACCTCAGGATCAACCAATGTGTCTCAATGGTTGTGTTAGCACTGGCGAGGGAATATAGTGCCTAACACACACGTCTCCTATAAGCAGACACATTCCCTCCAAACAACATACACTAGTTTTAGTCTTCTATCACATATAATTCTTCAATTACATCAAATATTTAATTCCCAGGTATTCATAAGAATGGCGAAGCCTTTGTTTAAAGAATCGAAGAGTAGGGGAATCCAATAGATGATTGGATCAGCCTCTTCAGCTCGGGTGAAAGAAAGAGGGTCAGATTAAGAGGAATCCTCACATTGTGATTCCTCTCAGAGATACTGGATACCCTTATAGTTTCTGTGATCTATTGTCTCGATGCCAAGTATTATAGATGGAGGGAGGAGATGGTGTGTCCACTCCATACCAACACGTAGAGAAAAAAAAAATTGTATTTAGAGGAAAGTCTGGGACTGACCAGAACGATTTTTTTTCTTTGAATCATGGCGCGGTGGTCGAAATTTTTAAGAACATGAGAAAGCACGAATACTGCAGCAGGCCTACTGGCCTATACTTGGCAGTTACTTCTCAAACCCACTAACAAAAATATTTGCCCAAGCCATTATCAATGTTACCCAAGTAATAACCCTTTTAACTCATGTGCAAGTCCCACTCAAATCCAACCCCTCTCACTCATGTATTTATCTAACCTATATTTGAAGCTGCCCAAGGTTTTAGCTTCAATGACCCTACTAGGCAGATTGTTCCAATTATCTTTTCACATTTTCTAGTAATATGTCTGGATAAATTGGAAGGTAGAAGTAACTAGACATGAAGGCAGATAAAAAGAGGCGTATAATAGAAGGTATGTAAATGACTATCATTATATTAGACATTCTGAAGGAAGACTTAGACAACACCAACTGCCATGGAAACCTACCACTGATACATGAAGAATATCTTGGGGGTCAACGCTCCCAGGGTTCGGTCCCAGACCAGACTCCTGGTAGATGAAGACCTGATCAACCAGGCTGCTGGTGCTGGCAGCACTCAGTCCAACCTAACACTAATACATAGCAGTGTAACTCAAAACTGATACATAGCAGTGTAACTTGCAACACTGATACATAGCAGTGTAACTTGCAACACTGATACATAGCAGTGTAACTTACAACACTGATACATAGCAGTGTAACTTGCAACACTGATACATAGCAGTGTAACTTACAACACTGATACATAGCAGTGTAACTTGCAACACTGATACATAGCAGTGTAACTTACAACACTGATACATAGCAGTGTAACTTGCAACACTAATACATGTCAGTGTAACTTGCAACACTAATACATAGCAGTGTAACTTGCAACACTGATACATAGCAGTGTAACTTACAACACTGATACATAGCAGTGTAACTTACAACACTGATACATAGCAGTGAAACTTACAACACTAATACATAGCAGTGTAACTTGCAACACTGATACATAGCAGTGTAACTTGCAACACTGATACATAGCAGTGTAACTTGCAACACTGATACATAGCAGTGTAACTTACAACACTGATATATAGCAGTGTAACTTAACATTGAGTTACAACTAATCCCAAGAGATTATACGACTGATAAAGATTATTTGCCCCATCTCTCTCTCTCCCTCTCTCTCCCTCTCTCATACACACCCACTATAAACACAACAGCCACCAACACACACACTTAACACTATTACTACCACCACCCACTTACATGCTATGCTGCAGTGGGTGCCACTAACTTCTGACATGTCAGCACTAACACACTTGGCTGACGTCACTACGGACATACACAAACACACACACGTGTACACAGGTCAGCAACTATCTCAAACCAGCCGTCAGGTCGTGACCTTTGCCAAAGGTCAAGAGATTCACATACAATAATCTGCTTACTTGCTGTGCCAACATCTGTGTAACAGGCCAACCTTCTTCATAACTTGATACTGTGACGTGGTACTGGCTATGAGTGACGTGGTACTGGCTATGAGTGACGTGGTACTGGCTGTGAGTGACGTGGTACTAGCTGTGAGTGACGTGGTACTAGCTGTGAGTGACGTGGTACTAGCTGTGAGTGACGTGGTACTAGCTCTGAGTGACGTGGTACTAGCTCTGAGTGACGTGGTACTAGCTCTGAGTGACGTACTGGCTGTAAGTGACGTGGTACTGGCTATGAGTGACGTGGTACTGGCTGTGAGTGACGTGGTACTAGCTGTGAGTGACGTGGTACTAGCTGTGAGTGACGTGGTACTAGCTGTGAGTGACGTGGTACTAGCTCTGAGTGACGTGGTACTAGCTCTGAGTGACGTGGTACTAGCTCTGAGTGACGTGGTACTAGCTCTGAGTGACGTACTGGCTGTAAGTGACGTGGTACTGGCTATGAGTGACGTGGTACTGGCTGTGAGTGACGTGGTACTAGCTGTGAGTGACGTGGTACTAGCTGTGAGTGACGTGGTACTAGCTGTGAGTGACGTGGTACTGGCTATGAGTGACGTGGTACTGGCTGTGAGTGACGTGGTACTAGCTGTGAGTGACGTGGTACTAGCTGTGAGTGACGTGGTACTAGCTCTGAGTGACGTGGTACTAGCTCTGAGTGACGTGGTACTAGCTCTGAGTGACGTGGTACTAGCTCTGAGTGACGTACTGGCTGTAAGTGACATGGTACTGGCTGTGAGTGACGTACTGGCCGTAAGTGACATGGTGCTGGCTGTGAGTGACGTGGTACTGGCTGTGAATGGTGAGATGCTGGGAACTATGCTCACCCCGAGGTCCTTCTCTTCCAGTGAGGTTTGCAGTCTTTGTCACTGTTTCTGGACGTCTTTGCCCTTCGCCGATTTTTATAAGTTTGCATTTGCTTGGATTATATTCCAATAACCACTTTTCAGACCAATCCTGCAACTTGTCCAGATCCATTTGTAGTCTCTTCTGGTCTACTCCTGTTTGCAGTCTCATTAGTTTCACATCGTGTGTCACATTTGCATACATGAACAGTACTAGACCAAGTAGTGACCCTGGTGGAACACCACTCGTCACTCTTGCCCATTCCGACACCTACTTGACACTAACTCGTCGCTTCCTTACCATTGAGAATTCCGTGATCCACTGCAATACTTGACTTATTAAGCTTTAGTGCCAGTGTCTTGTGGGTTACTGTATCGAGCTCCTTGCAGTCCAAAAATACACAACCCACCCAGCACTCTGTTTTCCCCATAACTTTCGATATCTTATCATAGAACTGGAGCAGATACTGGGAAACAGAGTTGACTATCCTGAAAACTGTGATGCTTGTTTATGAATCCACTCCTTCCCCGGCGCTCCACTACTCTTCTGATAATGTTTTCCATAAATTTATATACTATGAATGTTACTGACACTTGTCTGTAGTTCAGTGCCTCCTGTCTGCTCTCTTTTTTTAAATATTTGGACTACATTCACTGATTTCCAAATCTCTTTTTGTCTCTACTCACCTATTTGTGGTTGCAGGGGTCAAGTCACACAGTGTGTGTGTGTGTATGTGTGTGTGTATGTGTGTGTGTGTATGTGTGTGTATGTGTGTGTGTGTATGTGTGTGTGTGTGTGTACCACCTCCCCGGAGCACTGTGGTGACGTCACCATCTCTGACACAGTTTACACTACACACACTGCCTAGCGTCACACACACACTGCCTAGCGTCACACACACACTGCCTAGCGTCACACACACACTGCCTAGCGTCACACACACACTGCCTCACATGAACGTAAACAGTTGCCTCATTCTCCGAGCTCACAACCAAAAGTAACCAGGTTCGATATCCGGATGGCCTGAGACCTATGGAACTAATTTTACACTTGCTGCCCTTTTTAATCCTAGCAGTGTTAGTGTCCTTATACCTGTCACACCTCCGAATACATAGATACCTAGGTGTTAGTTGAGTGTTTGGTGCCTCAGGAAGAAAGAACTAATGTCAACAACGCATATAAAGCAGCATATGTTATAAACAGTTTGGGTTTCACTCTGAGTCTTCTAGAATCTAGGATGGTAAAACTAGCGAGAGGTTTTAATGTAAGAATATCAGTGTGGTGAGTGTGCTTACTAGGCACGGGTCTACTAGCCCATGAAAAATGGTATGGTGATACCAACAAGGTGTGGACGGACACTTATATACAGTCCAGGACATTTATTAAAGGAAACGTTTCGCCATGAGTGGCGAAGAACACTCGTGGCGACAAGTTTCCTTTAATAAATGTCCTGGACTGTACATAAGTGGCACTAGGAGGGTGAGTACTGGCTTCCAACTGCAACAGTTAAGCATCTTTATTCCGAAAGAAGAAGCAGAAGAAATGAGAAGAGGATGTAATTAGTCCATCACCCTAGAAGAGTATTGTTCCATAGTCTGGAACAATCTGATTACATTGTCTTCACATCTCTACTGCTCATGCCAACTTTCTGTACTCGACTGAAGAAGCCTACTGTGTGGGCGAAACGTTTCTGAACAAAGATACTTAACTGTTGCACATGTGTCTTACTTACCAACCTATCGGTGTTGTATAGCATGTTAATATTCACACTGGCTACCAAGCACCGTAGACTACACAGTAAATAACCTGTATACTAAAATATCACATTCTATTCCAGCTTGACATATGCAGCGTATGTACGCCCCGCTGCCGCCTCCTGCCTTAACTCCTAGTGTAAATATTTGTTCTGATGGCATAAACTAGTGGCATGCCATCAGTATTAGTAAGCAGGTTGGGGAGTGGTGGTGGTAGGAAGGTATCTCGTGGTTCAACTGGTAACGGCTTCAGCTCACACCCTAAACAACCGGAGTTCAATCCCTGACACGGGTGAAACATTGGGCATGTTTTCTTACACCTGTTGTCCATGTTCACCTAGCAGTAAGTAGGTACCTTACACCTGTTGATCTAGCAGTAAGTACCTGGGTGTTAGTCATCAGAACACAAGGAACACTGCAGCAGGCCTACTGACCCATGCTAGGCAGGTCTAGTGGTGACCTGTTCTTAGCCAGTGGTGACCTGTTCTTAGCTCAGTGGTGACCTGTTCTTAGCTCAGTGAAGACGTGTCTAGTGTACTCCCTGTGGACTGAATCAAGATGCCCCCTATTGAGCAACTTTACCAGCAGCTTAAGGAGGAATTGAGGGTAGCGAAGCTTGAGATACGGCGATTGACGGAGGAAAACAAGAGGATTCGTAGTAGTCCTCCTGTTGTGAGTCCTCAGGTCAAGAAGGTAACCTGGGCAGTGGCCGGACAGCATGGTAGAAGTTGAAGATCAAGAAGACGAATGGAGAGGTAGTAACGACGAAGAAGAAAGAGACTGCTGTGGAAACTTCGAACTCCTTTTCTGTGCTTCCAGACGAATGTGAGTCGACTACTGGGAACGTCACGACGAACTGTACCAAGGAAGGTAAAAACATTGTTGTTGTTGGGGATAGCCAAGTTAGATATATGGATAGGGCCTTCTGCTTGAAAGATAGGAGTAGGAGACAGAGGGTTTGCTTTCCTGGGGCTGGGATGGAAGACATTGTTAGCCGACTTGACAACATCATGCATGGTAATGGGATCAATCCTATTATCTGCCTCAGTGCTGGAGGCAATGATGTATCCAAGCGTAGAAGTGAGGATTTAGTTAGTAGGTATAAGGCAGCAATAGACATCATTAGGAAGAAGGGAGGGAGCCCTGTTATATGTGGCATTTGCCAAGAAGGGGTGTTGAAATGAATGGCTGTCCAGAGCGATTGGTATAAATTGCTGGCTGGACAAACACTGTAAGGATAATGCAGTCCCATTCATTAACAACTGGGACCACTTCTATGGCCGAAATGACATGTATGCCAGGGATGGGGTTCACTTATCCAGGGTAGGTGTAGAATTTCTCTCAATCTCAGTTGAGGATGTTGTTAGGGCTTTAAACTAGGATTAGTTAGAGGTATGGGTTTAGGAATGGTAAATAATGAGGGCCAAAATATTGATTCAGGCTTTGATATCATAAATCATAACAATAACAGTAATCGAGTGACACAGGGTAATGATAGTAACATAAATTGTGTAAAACAAAAGCTGAAAAAGGTTCACAAGAAGATACATATCAATGTATTTTATACTAACTGTCGAAGCGCCAGAAATAAAATTAACGAATTACGTTTGGTAGCATGTGCTGGGAACTTTGATGTCATTGCAATAACTGAAACATGGTATAATACCAAGAGTCGGGATATGATTGCTGAGTGTCATATTCAGGGGTTTAAGTTGTTCCATGTAGATAGATATAATGGGAAAGGGGTGGAGTTGCATTGTATGTACGAGAAAATATAAATTGCTGCATAAAAACAGGCATAAAAATAGATGGATCATTAACAGAATCTGTTTGGGTAGAGTTTCTAGAAGGTCAAGAAAAACTGATTCTAGGTGTAATATACCGACCTCAGGCTTGGATCACGATAGAGGAGACTTCTTTGGGACGAAATTGTTAGGGCTTCTAGGCACAATAACGTAGTGTTAGTAGGGGATTTTAACTTTAGTCAAATTGACTGGACTTCTTTGACCGGTAATCTGGAGTCCAGTGACTTTATGGAAGTAGTTCAGGACTGTTTTCTGAAGCAGTGTGTGACGGAGCCTACCAGAGGTAATAATTTGCTCGACCTAGTCTTGTCAAATAAAGAAACTCTTGTAAATAATCTGGAGATCACTGAAGAGCTTGGAGCTAGTGATCACAAATCCATTACTTTTAATATTACATGGGAGTACGAGAATAGGGATAATACGGTAAAGTTCCTGATTTTCGTTCTGCCGATTATATTGGACTTAGGAACACCTGTCTAATCTCGACTGGGGTAATCTAGCTAACGATTACGATGGGATCTGCGTTTATGATTTGTTTCTTAATAATGTACAACGTGCACAGAGTATGTTTATTCCCCAGAGAGAATTTAGGTCAAATAATAACGATCCCAAATGGATTAACAGGAGGCTAAAACATTTATTAGGGGAAAAGAGAGAATTTATAGGCGCATCAAAGAGGAGATGTTAACCTTATTGACCAATATGTTCAGTTGAAAAGAGAAGTAAAAGGGGATTAGAAAGGCTAAACGTGACTATGAGATTAAGGTTGCTAATGAATCAAAGACTAATCCAAAAGGGTTCTTTCAAGTGTACAGGACGAAGGTGAGGGAAAGGTAGGACCTCTGAAAATTGGGAATGGACAGCTGACGGATAACGAACTGGAAATGTGTTCTCTATTTAATGACTATTTTTGTCAGTCTTTACACAAGAAGACGTAAATGAGATTCCAGAAATTAACAATTATTCAGTTCCTGAAGAATTCAAATTAACTAATATTACTGTCACGAGGGACATGGTTATCAAACAGATAGATAAACTGAAGCAAAATAAGTCCCCGGGACCCGACGAGTTGTTTTCAGGGTACTTAAAGAATGCAAAATGGAACTTAGTCAGCCATTAACGAATGTGTTTAATACGTCCATCCTAACTGGTGTTGTGCCAGAGATGTGGAAGATAGCTAATGTAGTTCCTATATTCAAATCAGGGATAAGTCCATTCCATCAAATTACCGTCCAATAAGCCTCACGTCTATAGTAGGCAAATTATTAGAATCAATTATAGCTGATATTATCAGAAGTCACCTTGAAGAACATAATTTGATTAATGAATCTCAGCATGGGTTTACGAGAGGTCGTTCCTGCCTGACAAATTTACTGACGTTTTCAATAAAACATTTGAGGCAGTAGACAGTGATAAAGAATATGATATAGTTTACTTGGATTTCAGTAAGGCCTTCGATAGAGTACCTCACAAGAGATTCTTAAGAAAGGTGGCAGCTCATGGTATAGGAGGTAAAGTTCTAGCATGGATAGAGGCATGGCTTACCAATAGAAAGCAGAGAGTTTCCATTAATGGGGTCAAATCTGAATGGGGATTTGTCACTAGTGGCGTTCCACAAGGATCAGTTTTGGGCCCATTGTTGTTCATAATTTACATTAATGACCTTGATGAAGGAATTGCAAGTGACATGAGTAAATTTGCTGATGATACAAAAATAGGCCGTATAATTCATTCTGAGGAGGATAACAGTGAACTCCAGGAGGATTTGGATAAATTAATGTCTTGGTCTGAAAAGTGGCAGATGAAGTTCAATGTGGACAAGTGTAAGGTGCTTGTCGTTGGTAATGAAAATATCCCTCGAATTTATAAACTAGGTGAAGTTGAGCTTGATCATACAGAATGTGAAAAGACTTGGGAGTCATGGTAGCAGAAATCTAAAGCCAAGACAACAGTGCCTAAGTGTGCCAATAAGGCTAACAGATTACTAGGATTTATTTAAAGAAGTATAAGCAACAGAAGTCCAAAAGTTATTTTACAGCTCTATACATCACTAGTGAGACCTCATTTGGATTATGCAGCTCAGTTTTGGTCTCCTTACTACAGGATGGATATAGATTCATTGGAGAACATACAAAGAAGAATGACTAAAATGATTTACAGTATAAGAAATCTCCCGTATGAAGATAGACTTAGAGCGTTGAATCTCCACTCTCTGGAGAGACGTAGAATGAGGAGATATCATCGAGGTGTACAAGTGGATGATGGGCATAAACAAAGGAGATATTAATAAAATACTGAGGATATCGAACCAAGTAAGAACGAGAAATAACGGATTTAAATTGGATAAATTTAGATTTAGAAAGGACATAGGCAAGTACTGGTTTCGAACAGAGTTGTAGATGCGTGGAACAATCTTCCGAGTACTGTGATAGAGGCTAGGACCTTGGGTGGCTTTAAAAGAGATTGGACAAATATATGAGTGGGAGGGGCTGGGTTTGATTTGTGTCGTGAGTACGGGAATAAATTTTTAGGTAGTGGTGGTTTTGATAAGGACCTGCCTTGTATGGGCCAGTAGGCCTTCTGCAGTGTTCCTCCATTCTTATGTTCTTATGTTCTAAGTCACCTACTGGCCCATGCTAGGCAGGTCCAAATCATCTACTGGCCCATGCTAGGCAGCTCCAAATCATCTACTGGCCCATGCTAGGCAGGTCCAAGTTATATACTGGCCCATGCTAGTCAGGTCCAAGTCATCTACTGGCTCATGCTAGGCAGGTCCAAGTTATCTACTGGCCCATGCTAGTCAGGTCCAAGTCATCTACTGGCCCATGCTAGTCAGGTCCAAGTCATCCACTGGCTCATGCTAGGCAGGTTCAAGTTATCTACTGGCCCATGCTAGTCAGGTCCAAGTCATCTACTGGCCCATGCTAGTCAGGTCCAAGTCATCTACTGGCTCATGCTAGGCAGGTCCAAGTTATCTACTGGCCCATGCTAGTCAGGTCCAAGTCACCTACTGGCCCATGCTAGGCAGGTCCAAGTCATCTACTGGCCCATGCTAGGCAAGTCTAAGTCATCTACTGGCCCATGCTAGGCAGGTCCAAGTCATCTATTGGCCCATGCAAGGCAGGTCCAAGTCACCTACTGGCCCATGCTAGGCAGGTCCAAGTCATCTACTGGCTCATGCTAGGCAGGTCCACGTTATCTACTGGCCCATGCTAGTCAGGTCCAAGTCATCTACTGGCCCATGCTAGTCAGGTCCAAGTCATCTACTGGCCCATGCTAGGCAAGTCTAAGTCATCTACTGGCCCATGCTAGGCAGGTCCAAGTCATCTACTGGCCCATGCTAGTCAGGTCCAAGTCATCTACTGGCCCATGCTAGTCAGGTCCAAGTCATCTACTGGCTCATGCTAGTCAGGTCCAAGTCATCTACTGGCCCATGCTAGTCAGGTCCAAGTTATCTACTGGCTCATGCTAGGCAGGTCTAAGTCATCTACTGGCCCATGCTAGTCAGGTCCAAGTCATCTACTTGCTCATGCTAGGCAGGTCCAAGTTATCTACTGGCCCATGATAGTCAGGTCCAAGTCACTTACTGGCCCATGCTAGGCAGGTCCAAGTCATCTACTGGCCCATGCTAGTCAGGTCAAAGTCATCTACTGGCCCATGCTAGGCAGGTCCAAGTCATCTACTGGCTCATGCTAGGCAGGTCCAAGTTATCTACTGGCCCATGCTAGTCAGGTCCAAGTCATCTACTGGCCCATGCTAGTCAGGTCCAAGTCATCTACTGGCCCATGCTAGTCAGGTCCAAGTCATCTACTGGCTCATGCTAGGCAGGTCCAAGTTATCTACTGGCCCATGCTAGTCAGGTCAAGTCATCTACTGGCCCATGCTAGTCAGGTCCAAGTCATCTACTGGCTCATGCTAGGCATGTCCAAGTTATATACTGGCCCATGCTAGTCAGGTCAAAGTCATCTACTGGCCCATGCTAGGCAGGTCCAAGTCATCTACTGGCCCATGCTAGGCAGGTCCAAGTCATCTACTGTCCCATGCTAGGCAGGTCCAAGTCATCTACTGGCCCATGCTAGGCAGGTCCAAGGTATCTACTGGCCTAATCTATTGTTGAAAATGTTATAAAACACCGAGAAATAGGTCATACCTGAGGGATGGGTCATTCTGCCGTGTGTTGCACGCTACTGCCTCGCTAAATGTCTACCTCTGACACGATAATATCTGTGTTTTGTAGCCAAGAAATCTCATTAATCTTACGATTACATAAGTCTGTGTCACCACGCCTCACGCAGCTGTATACACGTTTGTATTTAGTAATGTTTTAGACGTTTCACGAAGCTGCTGTTGTATTATGCAGCTGCAGCAGCAGCGGCAGCAACATCACAAGCAACAGTAGCAGTAATAGTAGTAACATAAGCGGCTGCACCAGCAACAGCAGTAGCAGCATCACAAGCAACTACTGCAGAAGGAGGAGATTTAGAAAGAAGGGGCGACTGTCTTCCCTCATTGCTCTACTTAACAATGGTTATGCTACACAGACTGACCAGGCACGTGAACATGCTCTTCCTGCATGATGGCTGTGACAGCCACAACACGAGTTAGTGGAGCTACACACAACTGTCCAGAGCACAGGGACACACCACGTGACTATGCTTTACAAACATGACACCGTCTCAACACAGCAATCGATGCAATAAGACTCATGCTATTATAAGCCTTGTCCAACGATCAAATTGAATGACCTATTTAGAGTCTACCTGGAATTTCTGGGGGCCAATGCCCCGCGGTCAGGTCCATGACCAGGCCTGATCAACCAGGCTGTTACTGCTGGCCACACACAATCCAACGGATGACCACAACCCGACTGGTCAAGCACTGACTTCAGGAATCTATCCAGTTTCGTCTTGAAGATAGCCAGGGTCTACTGATAATCCTCTTATGCACGATGGAAGGCTGTTGAACAGTCTTGAGTCCCTGACACTTATTGTATTTTCTCTTTGTGTACTCACGGCACCCTTGCTTTTCAGTAGGAATGTTGCACCGTCTGCCTAGTCTCTTGTTTCGTGAGGGAGTGATTTCCGTGTGCAGATATGGGACCAGTTTCTCTAGGATTTTCCAGGAACATAAGACAGAAGGAGCACTGCAGAAGGCCTACTGGCCCATGCTAGGCAGGTCCAATTCACACCCACCCACATCCACTCATGTATTTGTCTCATTTTTAAAACTACACAACGTTTTAGCTTCATTGACGGTACTCGGAAGTTTGTTCAACTCATTCACAACTCTGTTACCTAACCAGTTCTTTACTTTATTTCTAAATCCAAATTTTTCCAACTTGAACCCATTGCTGTGAGTCTGTCTTGGTCAGATACTTTCAGCACCTTGTACATAAATGGTATACAAGGTCAGATACTTTCAGCACCTTGTACATAAATGGTATACAAGGTCAGATACTTTCAGCACCTTGTACATAAATGGTATACAAGGTCAGATACTTTCAGCATCTTGTACATAAATGGTATACAAGGTCAGATACTTTCAGCACCTTGTACATAAATGGTATACAAGGTCAGATACTTTCAGCATCTTGTACATAAATGGTATACAAGGTCAGATACTTTCAGCACCTTGTACATAAATGGTATACAAGGTCAGATACTTTCAGCACCTTGTACATAAATGGTATACAAGGTCAGATGCTTTCAGCATCTTGTACATAAATGGTATACAAGGTCAGATACTTTCAGCACCTTGTACATAAATGGTATACAAGGTCAGATACTTTCAGCACCTTGTACATAAATGGTATACAAGGTCAGATACTTTCAGCATCTTGTACATAAATGGTATACAAGGTCAGATACTTTCAGCACCTTGTACATAAATGGTATACAAGGTCAGATACTTTCAGCACCTTGTACATAAATGATATACAAGGTCAGATACTTTCAGCATCTTGTACATAAATGGTATACAAGGTCAGATACTTTCAGCACCTTGTACATAAATGGTATACAAGGTCAGATACTTTCAGCACCTTGTACATAAATGATATACAAGGTCAGATACTTTCGCATCTTTGTACAAAATGGTATACAAGGTCAGATACTTTCAGCACCTTGTACATAAATGGTATACAAGGTCAGATACTTTCAGCATCTTGTACATAAATGGTATACAAGGTCAATACTTTACACCTTGTACATAAATGGTATACAAGGTCAGATACTTTCAGCACCTTTACATAAATGGTATACAAGGTCAGATACTTTCAGCATCTTGACATAAATGGTATACAAGGTCAGATACTTTCAGCACCTTGTACATAAATGATATACAAGGTCAGATACTTTCAGCACCTTGTACATAAATGGTATACAAACCAACAAGATAAAGAATTAGACACATATGCAACATCTTGAACCATTCATCTACAACATCTGGGTATCTTTATTTTGTAGACGTTTCACCCTCCAGTGGCTTTATCAATACAAACAAGGACATAATTATATACAAAATACGAGGTAATCAGTCCCTGAGTCTTGGAGTTGGTAAAGAGCACCGTAGTCTTGTTATTTACATAACATTAAGTGGATGTGACTTAGACCTGACTACCAGTGGCAGGCCGGTAGGTGATTGGACCTGCCTCGCATGGGCCAGTAGGCCCTATTGCAACATGCCTACTTGCCTCAATCATATCTGAAGAGGCTGGAACAGGAAAATGTTATTGACGGTACACAGTACCAACAGGTTCACCACTAAGGCACATGTATAACACTTGATTATCCATACTGTTAATAAAAAAGTGTTGAGCTGTTAGGTTAATCTTGATCTCTTGTTTCCTCTGATTAGTGTTGAAAATTTAAAGTCAATCAGATTAGGTATTCAGAGTTATGGAAGAAAAGCGAAAAGTTGGGATACTTAACAAACACAAAGTTTAATTCAGGCAAAGTTTGTGTTAACTTAAGGTAAGTTTATCTGTTAACCCAGGAGATGTGACGGTGACAGAACCCGGAGACAGACGGCGGGAGGAGACAGGCTAGGAGATACAGACGGAAGGAGGAGACAGTCTGGGAGACAGACGGAAGGAGGAGACAGGCTGGGAGACAGACGGCGGGAGGAGACACGCTGGTAGACACAGACAGAGGGAGGAGACAGGCTGGGAGACACAGACGGGGAGGAGATAGGCTGGGAGACGACGGAGAGAGGAGATAGGCTGGGAGACACAGACTCATGGAGGAGACACGCTGGGAGACAGACGAGGGAAGGAGATACGCTGGGAGACCCAGACGGAGGGAGGAGACAGGCTGGGGAGACACATACGAGGGAAGGAGACAGGCTGGGAGACACACATCTCCATGGCTCCAGCACAGATGCTGCCCAGAATATACAAGAATTTGATACATTTAAAAAAAAATTTTGAAAAAGGAAGGAAGGGAACGACTCTTACATTGAGATATAAAAAATCGTTTTAGCCCACACAGAGCCAATAAAGTATTT
>WNWK01028667.1:0-25159 GCA_009830355.1 Cherax destructor | reverse complement strand
AAGATGCTAAAACCACCTTCTCACCCAAACCTAAATGCTCAATACCAAACATTCCCAACAAAGTAGAATAATCACTTAAATGTAAAAACCTGATTACTCACCTAAATGTAAAAACCTGTTATGAATAATACATACATTGATATGTTCAACTTATATTCAAACTTTATAACATAGATACACAATTATACTTATTATATACATTATCAACCATAATTTTTACCATGTAGTCTAAGTAGTCCTAAGAATGCCCGCAATGCGCAGCATATTAGGGGCTTTTGGCATGACATCTCTTTTATACCTATGTATCATGTAAACCCAACAATATATCTTTGTACCATGTCTAAATAAAGTATTATTATGAAGGTTTATAAACTAAAAGAGGAGGCAGTTAGGGTAACATATAAACAACTATTGGAGGATAGATGGGCTAGTGAGATGTAGGCAATGGGGTCAAAAATGTATGGGGTAGTTTTAAAAAATGTAGTGTTAGAGTGTTCAGCAGAAGTTTGTGGTTACAGGCGAGGGTGCGGGAGGGAAGAGGAGCGTTGGTGGAATGATGATGTAAAAAGAGTAGTAAGGGAGAAAAATTTAAATATGAGAGGTTTTACAAAGTAGAAGAGATGCAAGGAGGGAAGAGTATATGGAGAGAAAAAGAGAGGTTAAAAGAGTGGTGAAGCAATGTAAAAAGAGAGCAGATGAGAGATGGTGAGATGTTATCAGCAAATTTTGTTGAAAATAAGAAAAAGTTTTGGAATGAGATTAATAAGTTGAGGAAGCCTAGAGAACAAATGGATTTGACAGTTAAAAATAGGAGGGAGAGTTATTAAATGGAGAGTTAGAGTATCGGGAAGATGGAGAGAATATTTTGAGGATTTGTTAAATGTTGATGAAGACAGGGAAGCTGTGATTTCGTGTGTAGGGCAAGGAGAAATAACATCTTGTAGGAGTGTGGAAGAGCCAGTTGTGGGTGTGGGGGAAGTTCGTGAGGCAGTGGGTAGAATGAAAGGGGGTAAGGCAGCTGGGATTGATGGGATAAAGATAGAAATGTTAAAAGCAGGTGGGGATATAATTTTGGAGTGGTTGGTGCTATTATTTAATAAATGTATGGAAGAGGGTAAGGTACCTAGGATTGGCAGAGAGCGTGTATTGTTCCTTTGTATAAAGGCAAAAGGGACAAAAGAGAGTGCAAAAATTATAGGGGAATAAGTCTGTTGAGTGTACCTGGTAAAGTGTATGGTAGAGTTATTATTGAAAGAATTAAGAGTAAAACAGAAAGCAGGATAGCAGATGAACAAGGGGCTTTAGGAAAGGTAGGGGTGTGTAGACCAAGTGTTTACAGTGAAACATATAGGTGAACAGTATTTGGATAAGGGTAAAGATGTTTTGTGGCATTTATGGATTTGGAAAAGGCGTATGATAGGGTAGATAGGGGGCAATGTGGCAGATGTTGCAGGTGTATGGAATAGGAGGAAGGTTACTGAAAGCAGTGAAGAGTTTTTATGAGGATAGTGAGGCTCAGGTTAGAGTGTGTAGGAGGGAAAGGGGGACTATTTCCCAGTAAAAGTGGGCCTTAGACAAGGATGTGTGATGTCACCGTGGTTGTTCAATATATTTATAGATGGGGTTGTAAGAGAAGTGAATGCGAGGGTCTTGGCAAGAGGTGTTGGGCTAAAAGATAAAGAAGCAAATACAAAGTGGAGTTGTCACAGTTGCTTTTTGCTGATGACACTGTGCTTTGGGAGATTCTGAAGAGAAGTTGCAGAGGTTGGTGGATGAATTTGGTAGGGTGTGTAAAAGAAGAAAATTGAAAGTGAATATAGGAAAGAGTAAGGTGATGAGGATAACAAAAAGATTAGGTGACGAAAGATTGGATATCAGATTGGAGGAGAGAGTATGGAGGAGGTGAATGTATTCAGATATTTGGGAGTGGACATGTCGGCGGATGGGTCTATGAAGGATGAGGTGAATCATAGAATTGATGAGGGGAAAAGGGTGAGTGGAGCACTTCTGAGTCTGTGGAGACAAAGAACCTTGTCCATGGAAGTAAAGAGGGAATGTATGAGAGTATAGTTATACCAACGCTCTTATATGGGTGTGAAGCATGGGTGATGAATGTTGCAACGAGGAGAAGGCTGGAGGCAGTGGAGATGTCATGTCTGAGGTCAATGTGTGGTGTGAATATAATGCAGAGAATTCGGAGTTTGGAAATTAGGAGGAGGTGCGGGATTACCAAAACGATTGTCCAGAGAGCTGAGGAGGGTTGTTGAGGTGGTTTGGACATGTAGAGAGAATGGAACGAGACAGAGTGACTTCGAGAGTGTATAAATCTGTAGTGGAGGGGAAAGGGGGGGTAGGGGTCGGCCTAGGAAAGGTTGGAGGGAGGGGTAAAGGAAGTTTTGTGTGCGAGGGGCTTGGACTTCCAGCAAGCATGTGTGAGCGTATTTGATAGGAGTGAATGGAGGCATATGGTTTTTAATACTTGACGTGCTGTTGGAGTGTGAGCAAAGTAACATTTATGAAGGGATTCAGGGAAACCGGGAGGCCGGACTTGAGTCCTGGAGATGGGAAGTACAGTGCCGGCACTCTGAAGGAGGGGTGTTAATGTTGCAGTTTTATAACTGTAGTGTAAAGCACCCTTCTGGCAAGACAGTGATGGAGTGAATGATGATGAAAGTTTTTCTTTTTCGGGCCACCCTGCCTTGGTGGGAATCGGCCGATGTGTTAATAAAAAAAAAAAAGATTCTCTATCATTTCATAAGAATTTTTTTTTTTTTTTTAAATTTTGCGATAACAGGAGAGCACTCAGGATTAGGGGTTGCGACAGTCAAAGGGTTAAGCAACTATTGGCAGATAGGTGGGCTAGTGTAAGTATGAGTAGTGGGGGGGGGTTGAAGAGAGTTGGGATAGTTTTAAAAATGCAGTATTAGAATGTGGGGCAGAAGTTTGTGGCTATAGGAGGGTGGGTGCAGGAGGAAAGAGGAGTGAGTGGTGGAATGAAGAAGTAAAGGGTGTGATAAAAGAGAAAAAGGTAGCTTATGAGAGGTTTTTACAAAACAGAAGTGTTAATAGAAGAGCAGAGTATATGGAGAGTAAAAGAAAGGTGAAGAGAGTGGTGAGAGAGTGCAAAAGAAGAGCAGATGAAAGAATGGGAGAGGCTCTGTCAAGAAATTTTGCTGAAAACAAGAAAAAAATTTGGAGTGAGATAAACAAGGTAAGAAAGCCTAAGGAATGAATGGATTTGTCAGTTAAAAACAGAGTAGGGAAGTTAGTAGATGGGAGCTGGAGGTACAGTGGTACCGGTTTAATGTCAAACTCACCCTTTTGTGTTTATTTAAATGCTTTGTAAGTGTAATTTGGTCAAAGGATAGTTATTTTAAAATTTAAGGAGATAATTGTTTGAATGGCATAAACAGCATTCTGAATGAAAAATGTAAACGGACCACTGTATTGGGTAGATAGTGGAATATTTTGGGGAATTTTAAATGTCGATGAAAGGGCGGTAATTCATGCAGTGGCCAGGAGGTACAACATCGTTTAGGAGTGAAGAAGAGCAGGATGTAGTGTGGGGGAGGTGCGTGAGGCATTACGTAGAATGAAAGGGGGTAAAGCAGCTGGAGCTGACGGATCATGACAGAAATGTTAAAAGCAGGGGGAATATAGTGTTGGAGTAGTTGGTATTTTTGTTTAATAAATGTATGAAAGAGGGGAAGGTACCTAGGGATTGGCAGAGAGCATGTATAGTTCCTTTATATAAAGGGAAGGGGATAAAAGAGATTGTAAGAATTATAGGGAAGAAGTTTACTGAGTATACCAAGTAAAGTGTATGGCAGGGTTATTACTGAAAGAATTAGAGGAAAGAGAGAGAGAGGATTGCAGATGAGCAAGGAGGCTTTAGAGTGGGTAGGGGATTTTAGATCAAGTGTTTACAGTGAAGCATATACAGTAGGGCCCCACTTATATGGCAGGTTAGATTCCAGGCTATTTCCTAAAGCAGACATCCCGAAAAGCAGAACGCCATTTTTTCCACTTCTAAATGCATATAAATGCCAGACAACAAGCTTACACTAACTTATATTAAGTTAACAACAGCACTAGGTATTAAAAAACACAATAAAAGTAAGATACACACAGAGTACACTTATTACTTACCTTAAAGTATTAACATTGGCTTAAAATAGTCTGTTAACCAATTTATGAAAAGATCAGTAGTCATCCAAGCTTTCGAATTGGATTTATAATAAACAGGAGGCTACCTTTTGCATAGTTCTTTAGGGCCCTAGGATTCTGAGTGATAAATTATCACAGGTTTTAACTTGCAACCCCAGCAGCATTAGCTCCTAGCAAGTGTTAGTTGAAGACTCAGATGAGTCAAAGGGATGTTAGGAAGTATTTCTTCAGCCATAGAGTAGTTAGGAAGTGGAATAGTCTAGCAAGTGATGTAGTGGAGGCAGGAACCATACATAGCTTTAAGATGAGGTATGATAAAGATCATGGAGCAGGGAGAGAGGACCTAGTAGCAGTCAGTGAAGAGGCAGGGCCAGGAGATAAGTCTTAACCCCTGCAACCACAATTAGGTGAGTACACTCTTGGGTTATCCTGTGTTCTCTACACATAGCTGCTATATGTAACTGTATTTGATGTCTATCTCAGCGATCAACATATACCTTGTTAGTAAGTTTATTCAGGTATAGAGTGGTCCCTCGGTTTTCGGGGCATCTCCAAACTCGAACATTTATGTAAGTGTATTTTCGTAAGTGCTGTTGCAAGTGTTTTTTTGGGGATCTGAAATAGACTAACCTACGTGACATTATTTTTTAAGGAAGTAAATTCATTCGGTAATGGCACTTGAGCAGCATTCTGGAACAATTTTGCTAAAACCAAGGGACCACTGTACACAAATACAGTTATAGATTATCATACATAGCAGAATATGCGTAGACAACCTACGATAACCCAAAAAGTCAGTTCACTGAGTTTAATAATTTCTAACTTGGCACTTAAAGTAAGAGGCTTACGACTCCTCTTTTATCACAACTAAGCCTAGACGCCTATAGTCAATGAGAGCCAACTAGTAAACGAGAGAGAGAACGAGATACGGAGTTCAGACAAGGTAAAAAAAAAATGAACAGGTAGTGGGCAATCACCGGTCAGGCGAAATGAATGCGATATACGTGTCCACTTTTAGTTCATTCACATACGTTTGTAAGAGTTTGTGAAACTTTTACCTCAAAATAATTTTTTTATTATAATAATAATTACCTCACAATACAAATACTCTTACATTGTGTACAAGTTAGTACAAAATAAACAAACAGCAACACTCCCATTCTCATGCAACACACTATTTTTAGAGTTAATGATAGTAGTATTATTATTATCACCATAATAAAAGTAGAAGTGATGCAAGGAGGGAAGAGTATATGGAGAGAAAATAGAGGTTAAGAGAGTGGTGAAGCAATGTAAAAGGAGAGCAAATGAGAGAGTGGGTGAGATGTTATCAACAAATTTTGTTGAAAATAAGAAAAAGTTTTGGAGTGAGATTAATAAGTTGAGGAAGCCTAGGAACAAATGGATTTGACAGTTAAAAATAGGAGAGGAGAGTTATTAAATGGAGAGTTAGAGGATCGGGAAGATGGAGGGAATATTTTG
Organism: Cherax destructor; assembly: GCA_009830355.1. NCBI lineage: Eukaryota > Metazoa > Arthropoda > Malacostraca > Decapoda > Parastacidae > Cherax > Cherax destructor. The sequence goes on along the minus strand of WNWK01028667.1, from coordinate 19,510 downwards.
AGGAGTTGTTAAATGTTGATGAAGACAAGGAAGCTGTGATTTCGGATAGGGCAAGGAGGAATAACATCTTGTAGGAGTGTGGAAGAGCCAGTTGTGAGTGTGGGGGTAGTTCATGAGGCAGTGGGTAGAATGAAAGGGGGTAAGACAGCTGGATTGATGGGATAAAGATAGAAATGTTAAAAGCAGGTGGGGATATAGTTTTGGAGTGGTTGGTGCTATTATTTAATAAATGTATGGAAGAGGGTAAGGTACCTAGGGATTGGCAGAGAGCATGTATTGTTCCTTTGTATAAAGGCAAAGGGGACAAAAGAGAGTGCAAAAATTATAGGGGAATAAGTCTGTTGAGTTAGGTTGGTGACAGCAACCGCCCAGGAGGTACTACCGTCCGCAAAAGTGTAAAACGAAAAGCCTGTATTTGTTTTACATGATGGTAGGATTGCTGGTGTCTTTTCTGTCTCATAAACATGCAAGATTTCAGGTATTTGTTACTTCTACTTACACTTAGGTCACACTACACATTCATGTACAAGCATATGTATATACACACACCCTCTGGGTTTTTCTATTTCTTACTAGTTCTTGTTCTTATTTCCTCTTATCTACATGGGGAAGTGGAACAGAATTCTTCCTCCGTAAGCCATGCGTGTCGTAGGAGACGACTAACATGCTGGGAGCAAGGGCTAGTAACCCCTTCTCCTGTATATATTACTAAATGTAAAATGGGAAACTTTCGTTTTTCATTTTGGAGCCACCCCACTGGTGGAAACGGCCGACGTGTTGAAAGAAAAAGAAGAAGTCTGTTGAGTGTACCTGTTAAAGTGTATGGTAGAGTTATTATTGAAAGAATTAAGAGTAAGACAGAAAGCAGGTTAGCAGATGAACAAGGGGCTTTAGGAAAGGTAGGGGTGTGTAGACCAAGTGTTTACAGTGAAACATATAAGGAACAGTATTTGGATAAGGGTAAAGAGGTTTTAGGGCATTAATGGATTTGGAAAAGGCATATGATAGGGTGGATAGGGGGCAATGTGCAGATGTTGCAAGTGTATGGAATAGGAGGTAGGTTACTTGAAAGAAGTGAAGAGTTTTTATGAGGATAGTGAGAGCTCAGGTTAGTGTGTGTAGGGAGGGGACTATTTCCCAGTAAAAGTGGGCTTTAGACAAGGATGTGTGATGTCACCTGGTTTAACATACAGTGGTACCGACTTACGTGGTCAAACTCACCTTTTATGATAGGAGTTTATTTTTAAATGCTTGTAAGGTATTTTTGAGGTCTAAAAGGCTAGTCTATTTTACATCATTCCTTATGGGGATAAATTCGTTTAAATGGCACTTGACAGCATTCTGGAATGAAAATATCGTAAGTGGGTCCACTGTATTTATAGATGGGGTTGTAAGAGAAGTGAATGGAGGGTCTTGGCAAGAGGTGTGGGTTAAAAGATAAAGAATCAAATACAAAGTGGGAGTTGTCACAGTTGCTTTTTGCTGATGACACTGTGCTTTTGGGAGATTCTGAAGAGAAGTTGCAGAGGTTGGTGGATGAATTTGGTAGGGTGTGTAAAATAAAAAATTGAAAGTGAATATAGGAAAGAGTAAGGTGATGAGGATAACAAAAAGATTAGGTGACGAAAGATTGGATATCAGATTGGAGGGAGAGTGTATGGAGGAGGTGAATGTATTCAGATATTTGGGAGTGGACATGTCAGCAGATGGGTCTATGAAGGATGAGGTGAATCATAGAATTGATGAGGGGAAAAGGGTGAGTGGAGCACTGGAGTCTGTGGAGACAAAGAACTTTGTCCATGGAAGTAAAGAGGGAATGTATGAGAGTATAGTTATACCAACACTCTTATATGGGTGTGAAGCATGGGTGATGAATGTTGCAACGAGGAGAAGGCTGGAGGCAGTGGAGATGTCATGTCTGAGGTCAATGTGTGGTGTGAATATAATGCAGAGAATTCGGAGTTTGGAAATTAGGAGAAGGTGCGGGATTACCAAAACTATTATCCAGAGAGCTGAGGAGGGGTTGTTGAGGTGGTTTGGACATGTAGAGAGAATGGAACGAGACAGAGTGACTTCGAGAGTGTATAAATCTGTAGTGGAGGGAAGGCGGGTAGGGTCGGCCTAGGAAAGGTTGGAGGGAGGGGTAAAGGAAGTTTTGTGTGCGAGGGGCTTGGACTTCCAGCAAGCATGTGTGAGCGTATTTGATAGGAGTGAATGGAGGCATATGGTTTTAATACTTGACGTGCTGTTGGAGGTGAGCAAAGTAACATTTATGAAGGATTCAGGGAAACCGGGAGGCCGGACTTGAGTCCTGGAGATGGGAAGTACAGTGCCGGCACTCTGAAGGAGGGTGTTAATGTTGCAGTTTTATAACTGTAGTGTAAAGCACCCTTCTGGCAAGACAGTGATGGAGTGAATGATGATGAAAGTTTTTCTTTTGGGCCACCCTGCCTTGGTGGAATCGCCGATGATAAAAAAAAAAAAAGATTCTCTATCATTTCATAAGAATTTTTTTTTTTTTAAATTTTGCGATAACAGGAGAGCACTCAGGATTAGGGTTGCGACAGTCAAAGGGTTAACAACTATTGGCAGATAGGTGGGCTAGTGTAAGTATGAGTAGTGGGGTTGAAGAGAGTTGGGATAGTTTTAAAAATGCAGTATTAGAATGTGGGCAGAAGTTTGTGGCTATAGGAGGGTGGGTGCAGGAGGAAAGAGGAGTGAGTGGTGGAATGAAGAAGTAAAGGTGTGATAAAAGAGAAAAGGTAGCTTATGAGAGGTTTTTACAAAACAGAAGTGTTAATAGAAGAGCAGAGTATATGGAGAGTAAAAGAAAGGTGAAGAGAGTGGTGAGAGAGTGCAAAAGAAGAGCAGATGAAAGAATGGGAGAGGCTCTGTCAAGAAATTTTGCTGAAAACAAGAAAAAAATTTGGAGTGAGATAAACAAGGTAAGAAAGCCTAAGGAATGAATGGATTTGTCAGTTAAAAACAGAGTAGGGAAGTTAGTAGATGGGGAGCTGGAGGTATTGGGTAGATAGTGGGAATATTTTGAGGAACTTTTAAATGTCGATGAAGAAAGGGAGGCGGTAATTTCATGCAGTGGCCAGGGAGGTACAACATCGTTTAGGAGTGAAGAAGAGCAGGATGTGAGTGTGGGGGAGGTGCGTGAGGCATTACGTAGAATGAAAGGGGGTAAAGCAGCTGGAGCTGACGGGATCATGACAGAAATGTTAAAAGCAGGGGGGAATATAGTGTTGGAGTAGTTGGTATTTTTGTTTAATAAATGTATGAAAGAGGGGAAGGTACCTAGGGATTGGCAGAGAGCATGTATAGTTCCTTTATATAAAGGGAAGGGGGATAAAAGAGATTGTAAGAATTATAGGGGAAGAAGTTTACTGAGTATACCAAGTAAAGTGTATGGCAGGGTTATTACTGAAAGAATTAGAGGAAAGAGAGAGAGTAGGATTGCAGATGAGCAAGGAGGCTTTAGAGTGGGTAGGGGATGTGTAGATCAAGTGTTTACAGTGAAGCATATACAGTAGGGCCCCACTTATATGGCAGGTTAGATTCCAGGCTATTTCCTTAAAGCAGACATCGCCGAAAAGCAGAACGCCATTTTTTTCCACTTCTAAATGCATATAAATGCCAGACAACAAGCTTACACTAACTTATATTAAGTTAACAACAGCACTAGGTATTAAAAAACACAATAAAAAGTAAGATACACACAGAGTACACTTATTACTTACCTTAAAGTATTAACATTGGCTTAAAATAGTCTGTTAACCAATTTATGAAAAGATCAGTAGTCATCCAAGCTTTCGAATTGGATTTATAATAAACAGGGAGGCTACCTTTTGCATAGTTCTTTAGGGCCCTAGGATTCTCTGAGTGATAAATTATCACAGGTTTTAACTTGCAATCCCCAGCAGCATTAGCTCCTAGCAAGTGTTAGTTGAAGACTCAGATGAGTCAAAGGGATGTTAGGAAGTATTTCTTCAGCCATAGAGTAGTTAGGAAGTGGAATAGTCTAGCAAGTGATGTAGTGGAGGCAGGAACCATACATAGCTTTAAGATGAGGTATGATAAAGATCATGGAGCAGGGAGAGAGAGGACCTAGTAGCAGTCAGTGAAGAGGCAGGGCCAGGAGATAAGTCTTAACCCCTGCAACCACAATTAGGTGAGTACACTCTTGGGTTATCCTGTGTTCTCTACACATATGCTGCTATATGTAACTGTATTTGATGTCTATCTCAGCGATCAACATATACCTTGTTAGTAAGTTTATTCAGGTATAGAGTGGTCCCTCGGTTTTCGTGCATCTCCAAACTCGAACATTTATGTAAGTGTATTTTCGTAAGTGCTGTTGCAAGTGTATTTTTGGGGATCTGAAATAGACTAACCTACGTGACATTATTTCTTAAGGAAGTAAATTCATTCGGTAATGGCACTTGAGCAGCATTCTGGAACGAATTTTCGGCGAAAACCAAGGGACCACTGTACACAAATACAGTTATAGATTATCATACATAGCAGAATATGCGTAGACAACCTACGATAACCCAAAAAAGTCAGTTCACTGAGTTTAATAATTTCTAACTTGGCACTTAAAGTAAGAGGCTTACGACTCCTCTTTTTATCACAACTAAGCCTAGACGCCATAGTCAATGAGAGCCAACTAGTAAACGAGAGAGAGAACGAGATACGGAGTTCAGACAAGGTAAAAAAAAAATGAACAGGTAGTGGGCAATCACTCGGTCAGGCGAAATGAATGCGATTAATACGTGTCCACTTTTAGTTCATTCACATACGTTTGTAAGAGTTTGTGAAACTTTTACCTCAAAATAATTTTTTTTATTATAATAATAATTACCTCACAATACAAATACTCTTACATTGTGTACAAGTTAGTACAAAATAAACAAACAGCAACACTCCCATTCTCATGCAACACACTATTTTTAGAGTTAATGATAGTAGTATTATTATTATCACCATAATAAAAGTAGAAGTGATGCAAGGAGGGAAGAGTATATGGAGAGAAAAATAGAGGTTAAGAGAGTGGTGAAGCAATGTAAAAAGAGAGCAAATGAGAGAGTGGGTGAGATGTTATCAACAAATTTTGTTGAAAATAAGAAAAAGTTTTGGAGTGAGATTAATAAGTTGAGGAAGCCTAGGGAACAAATGGATTTGACAGTTAAAAATAGGAGAGGAGAGTTATTAAATGGAGAGTTAGAGGTATCGGGAAGATGGAGGGAATATTTTGAGGAGTTGTTAAATGTTGATGAAGACAAGGAAGCTGTGATTTCGTGTATAGGGCAAGGAGGAATAACATCTTGTAGGAGTGTGGAAGAGCCAGTTGTGAGTGTGGGGGTAGTTCATGAGGCAGTGGGTAGAATGAAAGGGGGTAAGATAGCTGGGATTGATGGGATAAAGATAGAAATGTTAAAAGCAGGTGGGGATATAGTTTTGGAGTGGTTGGTGCTATTATTTAATAAATGTATGGAAGAGGGTAAGGTACCTAGGGATTGGCAGAGAGCATGTATTGTTCCTTTGTATAAAGGCAAAGGGGACAAAAGAGAGTGCAAAAATTATAGGGGAATAAGTCTGTTGAGTTAGGTTGGTAGACAGCAACCGCCCAGGGAGGTACTACCGTCCTGCCAAGTAAGTGTAAAACGAAAGCCTGTATTTGTTTTACATGATGGTAGGATTGCTGGTGTCTTTTTTCTGTCTCATAAACATGCAAGATTTCAGGTGTCTTGTTACTTCTACTTACACTTAGGTCACACTACACATTCATGTACAAGCATATGTATATACACACACCCCTCTGGGTTTTCTTCTATTTTCTTACTAGTTCTTGTTCTTATTTCCTCTTATCTACATGGGGAAGTGGAACAGAATTCTTCCTCCGTAAGCCATGCGTGTCGTAGGAGACGACTAACATGCTGGGAGCAAGGGGCTAGTAACCCCTTCTCCTGTATATATTACTAAATGTAAAATGGGAAACTTTCGTTTTTCATTTTGGGCCACCCCACTTCGGTGGGAAACGGCCGACGTGTTGAAAGAAAGAAGAAGAAGTCTGTTGAGTGTACCTGTTAAAGTGTATGGTAGAGTTATTATTGAAAGAATTAAGAGTAAGACAGAAAGCAGGTTAGCAGATGAACAAGGGGCTTTAGGAAAGGTAGGGGGTGTGTAGACCAAGTGTTTACAGTGAAACATATAAGTGAACAGTATTTGGATAAGGGTAAAGAGGTTTTTGTGGCATTAATGGATTTGGAAAAGGCATATGATAGGGTGGATAGGGGGGCAATGTGGCAGATGTTGCAAGTGTATGGAATAGGAGGTAGGTTACTGAAAGAAGTGAAGAGTTTTTATGAGGATAGTGAGGCTCAGGTTAGTGTGTGTAGGAGGGAGGGGGACTATTTCCCAGTAAAAGTGGGCTTTAGACAAGGATGTGTGATGTCACCGTGGTTGTTCAATATACAGTGGTACCCCGACTTACGATGGTCCCCAAACTCACCCTTTTATGTAAGTTTATTTTTTTAAATGCTTTTGTAAGTGTAATTTTGGGGGTCTAAAAGGACTAGTCTATTTTACATCATTCCTTATGGGGATAAATTCGTTTGGTAATGGCACTTGAACAGCATTCTGGAATGAAAAAATATCGTAAGTCGGGGTACCACTGTATTTATAGATGGGGTTGTAAGAGAAGTGAATGTGAGGGTCTTGGCAAGAGGTGTGGGGTTAAAAGATAAAGAATCAAATACAAAGTGGGAGTTGTCACAGTTGCTTTTTGCTGATGACACTGTGCTTTTGGGAGATTCTGAAGAGAAGTTGCAGAGGTTGGTGGATGAATTTGGTAGGGTGTGTAAAATAAAAAAATTGAAAGTGAATATAGGAAAGAGTAAGGTGATGAGGATAACAAAAAGATTAGGTGACGAAAGATTGGATATCAGATTGGAGGGAGAGTGTATGGAGGAGGTGAATGTATTCAGATATTTGGGAGTGGACATGTCAGCAGATGGGTCTATGAAGGATGAGGTGAATCATAGAATTGATGAGGGGAAAAGGGTGAGTGGAGCACTTCGGAGTCTGTGGAGACAAAGAACTTTGTCCATGGAAGTAAAGAGGGGAATGTATGAGAGTATAGTTATACCAACACTCTTATATGGGTGTGAAGCATGGGTGATGAATGTTGCAACGAGGAGAAGGCTGGAGGCAGTGGAGATGTCATGTCTGAGGTCAATGTGTGGTGTGAATATAATGCAGAGAATTCGGAGTTTGGAAATTAGGAAAAGGTGCGGGATTACCAAAACTATTATCCAGAGAGCTGAGGAGGGGTTGTTGAGGTGGTTTGGACATGTAGAGAGAATGGAACGAGACAGAATGACTTTGAGAGTGTATAAATCTGTAGTAGAGGGAAGGCGGGGTAGGGGTCGGCCTAGGAAAGGCTGGAGGGAGGGGGTAAAGGAGGTTTTGTGTGCGAGGGGCTTGGACTTCCAGCAAGCATGTGTGAGCGTATTTGATAGGAGTGAATGAAGACAAATGGTTTTTAATACTTGACGTGCTGTTGGAGTGTGAGCAAAGTAACATTTATGAAGGGATTCAGGGAAACCGGCAGGCCGGACTTGAGTCCTGGAGATGGGAAGTACAGTGTCTGCACTCTGAAGGAGGGGTGTTAATGTTGCAGTTTTATAACTGTAGTGTAAAGCACCCCTCTGGCAAGACAGTGATGGAGTGAATGATGAAAGTTTTTCTTTTTCGGGCCACCCTGCCTTGGTGGGAATCGGCTGATGTGTTAATAAAAAAAAAAAAAAAAAAAGAAGCACTAAACCCACAAAGGTCGTGAATAGCTATATATAGATTGAAGGCATATGAAAGGAATATTTTTCTACAGTTATCCCTCAGTGTTTGACTAGAGAAAACGTAATTCTTCCGACTCCTACAAAGTCGCTTGATAAACAAATATCATATTTGTCAATTTTTATTCTGTGGGTGTATGTATCATGCTTATATGCTATGTAACATGTTTTTTAAATAATTTTGAAGAAAATATCATAGATGAATTGATGAAAATGTCTATATTAACATAAAATAAGACATTTAATGTGCCCAAGAGTAAGTATTATTAATAATAAAAAAGGCACAATACCGTGACTGGAACAATACACACAACCAGCACATATAAAAAGAGAGGAGGTTACGACGACGTTTCGGTCTGACTTGGACCATTTTCAAAGTCACACTAACATGAAGGACAGGTGGAAGGGGTATTTATAGGCAGGCAGACAGGGGAGGGCACAAGAAAGTGGTGGAGAGGTAATGGAGGTAGTAGTGATAGTGGTAGTGGTAGTAGTAGTAATGGAGTCAGTCATCCTATTGATTGGTCTTCTGCTAAAACTGTCTACCCTACGTCTAACTTTCACAGTCGCCATTTGGTTGAATCCTCCCTTATACACAATTTTCCCTGTATGAATCTTAGCCCTGGCTTTGTTTCTGTAGATGCTTTTCATAGCATATAAACAGCATGTTTATATGCTATGTAACGTGTTTCTTATATAATTTTGAAGAAAATATCATAGATGGATTAATGAAAATGTCTATATTGACGTAAAATTGGACATTTAATGTGCCCAAGAGTGATGATTACATAATAGAGAGATGTGCTCACGGAAAATGTAAACAAACCAGGTGGCGCGCGCCGTATTTGAAAGACCGCTCGCCGTATACAAAAGTTTTAGTCATAATTTGAACTCACCGTATGAACGGAACGCCGAAAGGTGAAACGCCGAAAAGCGAGTCCCTACTGTATGTGAACAGTATTTAGATAAAGGTAGAGTTTTCATTGCATTTATGGATTTAGAAAAGGCATATGATAGAGTGGATAGGGGAGCAATGTGGCAAATGTTGCAAGTGTATGGAATAGGTAGTAAGTTACTGAAGGCTGTAAAGAATTTTTATGAGGATAGTGAGGCTCAGGTTAGGGTGTGTAGGAGAGAGGGAGATTACTTCCCGGTAAAAGTAGGTCTTAGACAGGGATGTGTAATGTCACCATGGTTGTTTAATATATTTATAGATGGGGTTGTAAAAGAAGTAAATGCTAGGGTGTTGGGGAGAGGGGTGGGATTAAATTATGGGGAAATAAATGCAAAATGGGAGTTGACACAGTTACTTTTTGCTGATGATACTGTGCTTATGGGAGATTCTAAAGAAAAGTTTCAAAGGTTAGTGGACGAGTTTGGGAGGGTGTGTAAAGGTAGAAAGTTGAAAGTCAATATAGATAAGAGTAAGGTGATGAGGGTATCAAATGATTTAAATAAAGAAAAATTGGATATCACATTGGAGAGAGGGATTATACAAGAAGTAAATGTTTTCAGATATTTGGGAGTTGATGTGTCAGCGGATGGGTTTATGAAGGATGACGTTAACCATAGAATTGATGAAGGAAAAAAGGTGAGTGGTGCATTGAGGTATCTGTGGAGACAAAAAACGTTATCCATGGAGGCAAAGAAGGGAATGTACGAAAGTATAGTGGTACCAACACTATTATATGGGTGTGAAGCATGGGTTGCAAATGCTGCAGCGAGGAGGCAGCTGGAGGCAGTGGAGATGTCCTGTCTAAGTGTTAGCAACAGAAGTCCAGAGGTTATATTACAGCTTTATACATCATTAGTAAGGCCTCACCTAGATTACGCAGCTCAGTTCTGGTCTCCATATTACAGAATGGACATAAATTCGTTAGAAAACATTCAGCGTAGAATGACTAAATTAATACATAGCATTAGAAATCTTCCTTACGAAGAAAGATTGAAGACCCTAAAATTACATTCACTTGTAAGACGTAGAATGAGGGGAGACATGATCGAGGTATACAAGTGGAAAATGGGTATTAACAAAGGGGATATAAATAAGGTCTTGAGGATATCTCTCCAAGAGAGAACCCGCAATAATGGATTCAAGTTAGATAAGTTTAGATTTAGAAAGGATATAGGAAAGTATTGGTTTGGAAATAGGGTAGTTGATGAGTGGAACAGTCTGCCTAGTAGGGTTATTGAAGCTAGGACCTTGGGTAGTTTCAAATTTAGGTTGGATAAATTCATGAGTGAGAGGGGTTGGATTTGAGTGGGACTCGCGCATGAGTGGGTAGAATTGTCAAAGCTTATTTCTTGGGTAGCATTGAAAATTGGGTTGAGCAAATATTCTGTTAGTGGGACGGATTGTGAAGGACCTGCCTAGTATGGGCCAACAGGCCTGCTGCAGTGTTCCTCCTTTCTTATGTTCTTATGTTCTTAAATATTATGCAGAAAATTCGGAGTGTGGAAATTAGGAGAAGGTGTGGAGTTACTAAAAGTATTTGTCAGAGGGCTGAAGAGGGGTTGTTGAGGTGGTTTGGTCATTTAGAGAGAATGGATCAAAGTAGAATGACTTGGAGAGCGCATAAATCTATAGGGGAAGGAAGGCGGGGTAGGGGTCATCCTCGAAAAGGTTGGAGGGAGGGGGTAAAGGAGGCTTTGTGGGCGAGGGGCTTGGACTTCCAGCAAGCATGTGTGAGCGTGTTAGATAGGAGTGAATGGAGACGAATGGGTTTTGGGACCTGACGAGCTGTTGGAGTGTGAGCAGGGTAACATTTTGTGAAGGGATTCAGGGAAACCAGTTAATTGATTTAGTTGGACTTGAGTCCTAGAAATGGGAAGTACAATGCCTGCACTTTAAAGGAGGAGTCTGGGATAGTGACAGCTGGGAGGGACTTATTCTCAGCTGTCGTATCTGAGCGCCTCTGCAAAGACAGTGATTATGTATGAGTGTGGTGAAAGTGTTGAATGATGATGAAAGTATTTTCTTTTTGGGGATTTTCTTTCTTTTTGGGTCACCCTGCCTAGGTGGGAGACGGCTGACTTGTTGAAAAAAAAAAAAATCTAAAGTCTAAGCCTGCCCTAGCTTTTAGAAGACTTTAACCCTTAAACTGTCGCGTAGCTGACCGAACGTAGAGCTACGTTTTATTTTTCATTCCTTCAAATTTAGTGCGATAGGCCTGAGTCACCTACACATGAGAGAATGGGTCTGTGCCCTCAGTGTGCGCAGTATTAAAAAAATCTGGGACCACTTAGTACCTTGTGGAAGCACCAGTTCGATTGAGTGCCAGCTAGAGCAAATAGTGTGGCAAACACCAGGGATTCAATGATGTTACACACACAACCCACACATATAAAAAGAGAGGAGCTTACGACGACGTTTCGGCCCGACTTGGACCATTTACAAAGTCACACTAACACACAGGGCAAGTGGAAGGGGGTATATATAGGCAGGCAGACAGGGGAGGGTACAAGAGAGTGGGGTAATAATGGAGGTGGTAGTAGAAGTGGTAGTAGTAGTAGTAGTAGTAGTGGAGTCAGTCATATTCTAGGAAAGGAGCACTGCAATGAAGCTGGCGGCCCGCATGTGTTGGACGAGAACACAGAGGGAGGAAAAGGCGAAAAAAATAAAGAAGGACAAATACAAGGCAAAAGAAAAGAAAGAAAAGAAAACCCATGGAGAAAAGGGAGAAGGGGGAAGAGATGAAAGGGGAAGGAATCAGGTTAAGTCACGGGTGTTCTGAAGTTTGGAGCATTTAACAATGTAATGGGAGAGGAAAGCATCAACAGAGACAAAGCCAGGGCTAAGATTCATACAGGGAAAGTTGTGTATAAGGGAGGATTCAACTAGGCGGCGACTATGAAAGTTGGACGTAGGGTAGACAGTTTTAGCAGAAGACCAATCAATAGGATGACTGTGATCTCTGACATGACAGAAAAGAGCATTATTAGTGTTGGCAAGCCTAACACTATTTTTGTGCTCCTTGAGTCTGTCAGAAAGAGATCGGCCAGTTTCTCCGAAGTACTGAAGAGGACAGGAGGAGCAAGAAATAGATCTTTCTTGATCTTATCCGCCTTTGTGTGGACTCTAACTCCTTTTCTTTTCAAGGTAAATATTATTCTCAAACCTTTGGTGTCGCTATGGGCTCTCCTCTATCTCCTGTTCTTGCTAATCTTTACATGGAATACTTCGAGACTGTTCTTCCCACCATTGATGTACGTCCTTCTCTCTGGCTCCACTACGTAGATGACATCTTTGCTCATTGCCTTCATGACTCAAGTCTCTTCCAACCTTTTCTTCATGCTCTTAATAATCTTTCCCCTTCCATTAAGTTTAAAGCTGATTGGGAATCTAATTCTTTGCTTCCTTTCCTTGATGTTCATGTCCACCGCTCAGTTACAGGTTTTGCCTTCTCCGTGTACCGCAAGCCTATGCACAGTGGCATGTACATTCATTACTTCTCTTATCATGCCTCCTCTGTCAAGAAAAGTGTTCTTATCTCCATCTTTCTCCGTGCTCTCCGCATTTGTGATCCTCAGTTCCTTGAAGCAGAAATTTCCACTCTGCATAATTCATTATCCCGCCTTGGATACCCTTCCCATTTCATAGACTCTGCTTTATCTCGTGCCAAACGGACTTTCTTCTCTCCTAAACCCTCTACTCCTGGGAACTCTCCAGTCCTCTGCCTTCCCTACATCTCTGGTCTCTCTAATCTCAGCAACTCTCTCCGTTTCTTAGACATCAAACTTACCTTTCGTCAGACTAACACTCTTCGCACTAATCTAGTTCATACCTCCCCTCCCTCTACAGATTCTCCTGGTGTCTACTCTATTTCTTGCTCCTCCTGTCCTCTTCAGTACTTCGGAGAAACTGGCCGATCTCTTTCTGACAGACTCAAGGAGCACAAAAATAGTGTTAGGCTTGCCGACACTAATAATGCTCTTTTCTGTCATGTCAGAGATCACAGTCATCCTATTGATTGGTCTTCTGCTAAAACTGTCTACCCTACGTCCAACTTTCATAGTCGCAGCCTGGTTGAATCCTCCCTTATACACAACTTTCCCTGTATGAATCTTAGCCCTGGCTTTGTCTCTGTTGATGCTTTCCTCTCCCATTACATTGTTAAATGCTCCAAACTTCAGAACACCCGTGACTTAACCTGATTCCTTCCCCTTTCATCTCTTCCCCCTTCTCCTTTTTCTCCATGGGTTTTCTTTTCTTTCTTTTCTTTTGCCTTGTATTTGTCCTTTATTTTTTTCGCCTTTTCCTCCCTCTGTGTTCTCGTCCAACACATGTGGGCCGCCAGCTTCATTGCAGTGCTCCTTTCCTAGAATATGACTGACTCCACTACTACTACTACTACCACTTTTACTACCACCTCCATTATTACCCCACTCTCTTGCACCCTCCCCTGTCTGCCTGCCTATATATACCCCCTTCCACATGCCCTGTGTGTTAGTGTGACTTTGTAAATGGTCCGAGTCGGGCCGAAACGTCGTCGTAAGCTCCTCTCTTTTTATATGTGCGGGTTGTGTGTGTATTGTTCCAGTCACGGTATTGTGCCTTTTTTGTTATTCAATGATGTCATGTCGCATTAACACTCCCCTAATAAGAGGAAAGTAAAAATAGGTTAGATAAATACATGAGTGGCTGTGGGTGGGTGTGAGTTGGACCTGACTAGCTTGTGCTACTAGGTCTGATGCCATGCTCCTTCCTTCAGAGGATGTGACCTGACTAGGTGGGTCATTGGTCTAAGTTGGGGGGTGACATGGACCTGCCTTTCATGGGCAAGTAGGCCTGCTGCAGTGTTCCTTCTTTCTTATGTTCTTATGTATTCGGCAGGCTGGCTGGCTTTGGCTGTCTCTGGCTCTCTCTCTATCTGTCTATAACTATCTGTCTATATCTCTATCTGTCCATAACTTTGTCTATATCTCTATCTGTCCATATCTTTGTCTATATCTTTGTCTGTCTATATCTATATGTCCTATATCTCTGTGTCTCTCTCATATGTACACATAATGAATGCAACCTTATCTAACTTTGTTTCTATAGCCTTACCAAATAAAATAATCCATTCTCTTGTACTCTCTGTAACTCATCTAATGACCATATAAACTGTTATTGCAATACAAATAATTGATTTGATTTGTTTGATCTGATTTAATAAACTGCATTACTACAAATAATAAATTGATTATGTTGATCTATTATAATGCTTCAAAATTGCAAAACTATTATGCTTCAAAATTGTTATGTTCAAATTTCATTGCTTAAATACTCATTTATACTTATATTGTAAATTGTTTACTATAATTTTTACCATTTAGTCTATTATAGCATAATTAATAGTAAGTTAATTTTAAGTCTGCCCATAATGCTCTGCATACAAGGGGCTTTTGGCATGTACACCCCATTCCCCATTACCATAACTCCTTGTACAACTTTGTATCATGTCACAATAAACTACTACTACTACTACTAAGTACAGCTATTATACATAGTGTAAATTACCTAGGATAACCCAAAAATTCCAGGCAAAGTGCTATACAATGCTTGTAGATATAATACATAATAAGCATGGAAACCCCTGGCAAGTAATACGCATCATCACTTCTGGATCGTGTATAATACCTGTTGGCTTACGAGACGCACTCTGAGACTGAGACAAGCAGACGGAAAGACATACACAGGCAGACAGATAAGCAGTTAGACAGACATAAGCAGAGCTAGATAAACAGACATAGATAGACAGACAGACAGATACAGACAGATATACAGACAGAGAGATACAGATAGACAGACAGATAGACAGACAGACAGATAGGATAGACAGACACAGATAGACAGACAGACAGACAGATATTGAAAAAGGGAGGGTTCCTTCCAGCACTGCTGACATTTATCAAATGTCACTGGGCTGTCAAGAGTTATCTGACACTTGTCAACACACAATTCTTCAAGGAGTTTCATATATACTCCAGGATGTCTAAAACATTGCTGGGACATATAAATACTTCGTATATATTTATAGACAATAGTAAATGACCAAGGAAGGTGAAACTGTTCACCTGTTGGTGTGATTGTGACTATTTGAGTACTATTTCAGTACATAATATTAGTGTTAGAACAAAGATTGGCTATGAAATCACAAGAACTATTGTAAATTGTAATTATCAGAACATAAAAATTATATAAATTAAAATAAAAACTAGAAAAAAAAGTATATCGGCATTACTTCTGCAAACTGCAGGACTTGATGTTGCCATCAGGTGAGCATCCAGTACCAAATTGGCGGCCTTATATCTCGGTAAGTACTGTCCCCCAAATTTTTTTTTTAGCCTATCCTTTTTATAAAAATGTGCTCTTCATTTTAAAAAAAAAAATGATTTTTTTTTTTCAAAATATTCAGTCAGCTACGCGAGTGAATGTATATCTACGTGTGGACAGTTTAACCCTTTGAGGGTCGGTCCCGTACTAGTACGTCATTGAAGCCAGGGTCGGTCACGTACTTGTACGCGTAAATTCTAGCACCTTCAAATCGAGCGGGAGAAAGCTGGTAGGCCTACATGTGAGAGAATGGGTCTGCGCGGTCAGTGTGCGCAGTAGGAAAAAAATCGTGTAGCCAGTGGTGCATTGTGGGAACACTATTTCAGTACCTCTTGATCACCATGCCTCGCGGTAAGAAACACCTCACTCCTTGGCGAATTGGGACTCTTTTGTTCCCAAGTGACAGTTCAAACACAGATGAAATTGTCAGTGAAGATGAATTCCAGGGTTTTGGTGAGTTTGTGACCGAAAATAATGAACCTAATACAGTGGTACCTCGGTTAACGATATTTTTTCCTTCCAGAATGCTGTTCAAGTGCCATTACCAAACGAATTTATCCCCATAAGGAATGATGTAAAATAGACTATTCCTTTTAGACCCCCAAAAACACACTTACAAAAGCATTTAAAAAAATAAACTTACATAAAAGGGCGAGTTTGGGGACCATCGTTAACCGAGGTACCACTGTACGGGTAATAGTGAGGAAAACCCAGACGACCCACAACCTTCCACCTCCTGTGCTATGGCGTCTTGTTCACGTTCACTTGTACCAAAACGAAGGAGGAAATTTTTATTTACTCATATCCAGGACTCAGATGTAAGCAATGGTGATGATAGTGATAGTGAATATGAACTCCAAGCTCTTCAAAACAGTTCCAGTAGCGAGAGTGAAGTGGAATATTCTCCAGTGAAGCGTCAGTATATACGATGGTATATGCGCTCTGGAAGTGTGCTATATGCTGTTCCAAGGCTAAGGAGTACATCTCGGAGTACATCCCGTGGGCATACAACAGGAAGTGATAGTGAAAATGAAGGTGATATTGTTACAATGGTGATGAAAAATGTACATGCGTCATCAGATGGTGGTGGTGGTGGTGCCAGCCATCAGGCACCAGCAGTGGGCCATGCTGTTACCCACGCCGCTGCGTCAGCCTCACCCACCCACCCACCACAACAACCTCCACAACCACCACAACCACCTGTCAATATCCAGTACCCACCAGCAGACCGCACCTGGGATTGGCAGGAAGTTGACAATTTTGTTCCCAATCCCCATCACTTTGATGAAAGTCAAAGTGGACTATGGCCATCTTGTACACTTGGGAACAATGCCACTGAACTGGAATGTTTCCAGTTA
The DNA here is from genome assembly GCA_009830355.1 of Cherax destructor. Classification (NCBI taxonomy): domain Eukaryota; kingdom Metazoa; phylum Arthropoda; class Malacostraca; order Decapoda; family Parastacidae; genus Cherax; species Cherax destructor. The sequence continues at coordinate 2,972 of WNWK01028667.1, read as the reverse complement.
TTCTTTGACGAACCCTTGATGGAAATTATTGTCAGGGAAAGCAACAGATACAGTGGACCCTCGGTTAACGAATACCCCGGAAATCGTGCAATTATGTAAGTATAATTTTGTAAGTTCTTGTGGAAGTGTATTTTTGGGGGTCTGAAATAGACTAACCTACGTGAAATTTTTCCTTAAGGGAGTAAATTCGTTCGGTAATGGCACTTGAGCAGACTTCAGGAGTGAAGTTTTTACGAAACTCGGGGGTCCACTGTACTTCGATTACACCATGGCTAACACGATTCTTTCACCAGGATCACGTCTACACCAGTGGAAGGAGACAACTGTGGCTGAGATGTATCTTTTGTTTGCCACAATAATGCTTATGCCACATGTGTATAAGCACAGTGTCAAATCATACTGGTCGACAGACCGCCTCATTGCAACCCCATCTTTTAGTGAAATAATACCAGTGAATCGATTTGTGCTACTACAGTAGACCCCCGAGTTTCGTACACCCCGGAAATCGTACAATTATATAAGTATAATATTCTAAGTGCTTGTGGAAGTGTATTTTTGGGGGTCTGAAATAGACTAACCTACGTGACATTTTTCCTTAAGGGAGTAAATTCGTTCGGTAATGGCACTTGAGCAGACTTCAGGAGTGAAGTTTTTACGAAACTCGGGGGTCCACTGTATTACGTATGCTACATTTCTCAGACAAAACCAGGCCTGACAGAAACGACAGGTCATAAAAGATTACAAATGTGTTTATGTATCTGAAACAGAAATTCAATATGTATTTTTATCCCTTCAGGAAGCTTCTTATTGATGAGTCTTTGATTTTGTTCAAAGGTAGACAGTCGTTCAAGCAGTATATACCAAGCAAGAGGAAACGCTTTGGTGTAAAGATGTTTGTACTTTGTGATTGCTACAGTGGTCTTGTATTGGACATTATTGTATACACTGGAAGCAATACATTGCAAAATACCAGGAAGTTATTGGGTATCTCTGGTGATGTGGTTAGAACAATGATGGAACCATATCTTGGTAAGGGGCATATCTTATATACTGATAACTGGTACACAAGCCCTTTACTCAGTGATTTTTTGCGAGTGAACATGACAGATGTGTGCGGTACAGTGCGTGCAAATCGTAAACATATGCCAAGGTTCAACGCAGGCACTCGTAGAGGTGAGGTGCAGGCGTTTGCTGCCAATGACATCATGGCATTTCGGTGGCATGACAAACGAGATGTCACACTGTCATCATCAGTTCACCAAAACGAGATGTCACACTGTTGTCATCAGTTCACCAAAACGAAATGACAGACACTGGCAGGCTGAATAAAGAGACCAATGAACCCATCCTAAAACCTGCAGCTGTAATGGACTACACTCTCAATATGCGTTCAGTGGACAAATGTGACATGCAGATTGGGTTTGCTGACTGTGTTCGCAAGAGTTATAAGTGGTACATAAAACTCTTTTTTCATCTTGTGGACATTTCAATGTTCAATGCTTATAATGTGTATAAGTTGAAGACCAGAAACAAACCACCATATGGTCAGTTTTGTTTGTCTGTCATCAGACAAATATTATTCAAGTACCAAGAAACAACACCTGCAATAGAACAACGCCTGCGAACTGATCAACACCTACCCTCTCGTCTGAGGCCTGGTGGTGAACACTTCCTAATAAAACTGCCTGCTACTGCTGGCAAGAAAAAGGCTCAGAAGAGGTGTTTTGTCTGTGCACATACAAAAAAACACCCACAACAACGCAGAGACACTCGTTTCATGTGTGTGGAATGTGAAACACCACTGTGCATGGAACCATGTTTCAGAGACTTCCACAGGCTGCAGAACTTCTAGAAACATGTCCAGTGGCTGTATATATGTATATATATGGTAGACAAATAATAATAAACAACATTGTATATTGATTGTGTGTGTAAACATTTTTTGTAAACAATATAATGACAACAGTGTTTGTGGAACTATTGTGTATTATACAACAAGAGGTTGGTGGATGAATTTGGTAGGGTGTGTAAAAGAAGAAAATTGAAAGTGAATATAGGAAAGAGTAAGGTGATGAGGATAACAAAAAGATTAGGTGACGAAAGATTGGATATCAGATTGGAGGGAGAGAGTATGGAGGAGGTGAATGTATTCAGATATTTGGGAGTGGACATGTCAGCAGATGGGTCTATGAAGGATGAGGTGAATCATAGAATTGATGAGGGAAAAAGGGTGAGTGGAGCACTTCGGAGTCTGTGGAGACAAAGAACTTTGTCCATGGAAGTAAAGAAGGGAATGTATGAGAGTATAGTTATACCAACACTCTTATATGGGTGTGAAGCATGGGTGATGAATGTTGCAACGAGGAGAAGGCTGGAGGCAGTGGAGATGTCATGTCTGAGGTCAATGTGTGGTGTGAATATAATGCAGAGAATTCAGAGTTTGGAAATTAGGAGGAGGTGGGGATTACCAAAACTATTATCCAGAGAGCTGAGGAGGGGTTGTTGAGGTTGTTCGGACATGTAGAGAGAATGGAACGAGACAGAATAACTTCGAGAGTGTATAAATCTGTAGTGGAGGGAAGGCGGGGTAGGGGTCGGCCTAGGAAAGGTTGGAGGGAGGGGTAAAGGAAGTTTTGTGTGCGAGGGCTTGGACTTCCAGCAAGCATGTGTGAGCGTATTTAATAGGAGTGAATGGAGACAAATGGTTTTTAATACTTGACGTGCTGTTGGAGTGTGAGCAAAGTAACATTTATGAAGGGATTCAGGAAACTGGCAGGCCGGACTTGAGTCCTGGAGATGGGAAGTACAGTGTCTGCACTCTGAAGGAGGGGTGTTAATGTTGCAGTTTTATAACTGTAGTGTAAAGCACCCTCTGGCAAGACAGTGATGGAGTGAATGATGATGAAAGTTTTTCTTTTCGGGCCACCCTGCCTTGGTGGGAATCGGCCGATGTGTTAATAAAAAAAAATAAA
>WNWK01028666.1:0-25159 GCA_009830355.1 Cherax destructor | reverse complement strand
AATAAAACCAGCCACCCAAAACACCTTCGAGATACATCCATCCCTCATTCTCCACAGGGCGTTTTAAAAAACACGTGGTTAAAAATTTTCCCCCAAAAGGGCTATGTTTTCTTCAGTCGTTCCCCGACTGACATGACACTCACGTTTTTGGATTTAAAAAAGTCCAATAACCACCGTCAAATAAAAATTTCTGACATACAAGAACTGCGCAGTGCCCTGTCTGACAAAACATAAAACCATCCTTCTCTGTAATGACGATGGTGTTGACCCCCACCATATACGGCGGAAATGCTGTCTTGATTGTGGGGAATGCCGCTGATGAGTCACCGTCTTTTTTTCAATGGTTTCACTTGCGATTGTCTCTACTTTTGTCTTTTGCAGTAATAAAACTCCCACACTTCTGAATATACCGGGGTTTTATTCCTAAACTCGCTGGAACGGTTTTATCCGATTTCCAGACGTTAGTGGGTTAAATTATAATAACGGACGCGTATGACTAATGTCTTTGTCAGGTTAAACCCTTCGTCGCCGTATGCCCCGTTCGGTGGCCGAATTCAATCTAACCCCTTGTCCAGCCCGTGTAGCCTCGGTAGCCTCGTGGGCTTGTATCGCACATCAACACAAGTTCAATAATTGCTACATGCTGCTACAAGTGGCAATAAAAATATGTGTTCTCAAAATATTTTGATCACTGGAACACATGATTGTATTGTTTAAGTGTAAAAACTAATACAGCAGTTTACCAAAATTTTTCCCTGTTACGACAAGAGTTACATTTATCTCAAATGTCTATTAACCCCTATACACCCCTTCTACTTGGTCAGAAAACCCGTGACACTGTGTCAGTACATCTGGTATGAGTTATTTGGTTTTCCCCAGCTCGCCTCGTCGGGCCCCCTTCCCTAAGGGGGGAAGGGGTGAGGCCCTTAACAAGTGAAAAGACACATCCCCCCCTTTGGAGAATTTTCTCCACAGTTGTAGTGGTAGTGATGTTGTTGTTTTGGTAGTGGTGGTAGAAGCGGTGATGGTGGCAGTGGTGATGGTGTTTCTGGTAGTGGTGGTAGAAGTGGTGATGGTGGTAGGAGGGGTGGTTGTGGTGGTGTTTGCGGTAATGGTGATGGTGGTGGTGGTTGTGATGGTCTTTGTGGTGGTGGTAGTAATGGTGATGGTAGTACTGGCAGTGGAGGCAGTGGTGTTGGTGGTAGTGGTTGTAGTGGTAGTGGTTATGTTGCTGGTGGTAGTTGTGGTGGTGATGGTGGTAGTGGTTGTGGTAGTAGTTGTGTTGGTGGTGGTGGTAGTGGTGGTGGTGGTAGTGGTGGTGGTGGAAGTGGTGGTGGTGGTAGTAGTGGTGGTGGTAGTGGTGATAGTCATGGTATTGGTGGTGATGGTGATAATAGTGGTACTGGTGGTAGTGATGGGGGTGGTAGTGGTGGTTTTGGTCGTAGTAGTAGTGATAATCGTGGTGTTGGTGGTGGTAGTGCTGGTGGTGATAGTCGTGGTGGTGGTAGTAGTGGTGGTTGTGGTAGTGGTGGTGGTAGTGGTAGTGGTAGTGGTAGAAGTGGTAGTGGTAAAAGTGGTAGTGGTTTATATATCTGAAGATGTATATGTATATTAATTTCTCCTGACTCGGGACTGAAGTCGTGCAATGAACACTCACGACTCACAACTCACTGAAGTTGCGAGACTTGAGAATGGTTCAGGAGGTACCGAACATCATGATAAGGTTCCTCTCATGAGTTCGAGGTTCTGGTGGATTGTTCCAACCAAGGAAGGCAGGAAAAAGTATTCCAATTTAACCTATATTAAGATAAATTGTTAGTTTGGTTGACTTACTTTCATTTTTGGGTTAGCGCAAATAGGAAGCCTACCCTTCATAGTCCCGAGCCCTGTCCCCAGTGTATCACACACACAACTAACCCGCACATACAAGAGAGAAGGAGGGAGTATATAGGCCAGCAGACAGGCACGGGACGGTATTGTACATTTTTTTTGTTATTTATATCTCACATACCTTTAGTTTACTTGTATTAGCTTCCGGAGGTCACGTTCCCCGTGGCCCGGTCCGAGACCAGTCCTCCTGGTGGCTGCGACGCAGTCTGTTGCGTTGGGTCTAATGCGTTGCAGGAAAGCAGCGGGAGTGATGCGTCGCAGGCAGGCCAGCAGTGTTTCATCTGCAGGGTTTTTATACCAAGAATCAAATAACCTCACGTAGTCAATGTGGATTTTTCAAATCTTTCCAAACACGTATTAGAAATTATATACAGTCAAGGCGCACAAATTTCAGTGATGCAAATATATTAAAGGTGTTTTACATTTGTGAAAAGTATTTACATTGAATATATATATATATATATATATATATATATATATAGATATATATATATATATATATATATATATATATATATATATATATATATATATATATATATATATATATATATATATATATATATATAAAACTAAACTGCACTAGCCAGGGTCGAACCAATGATGCTTTGGCCCGCCTGAAGATGAGCGAGAACACATGACGCACTAGTCTAGGATTGTGTGGTTCAGTGGACTAGAGCGTCATGTGTTTTCGCTCACCATGAGGCGGTCCAAAGCATCATGGGTTCGACCCCTGGCTAGTGCAGTGTAGTTATTGATCAATACCACTCGTTCGTGGTAACAATAATATAATATATATATATCCTATATTTCGTTTATTTTTAGAAATATAATGACTATGTTCAACAAATAAGGGAATTTTTATTGCACAATGGATATTAAATAACATAGGAAGGTTAAATATTAAATAACATAATTTCTGAGATGACAGTGTCAGTACTCATTACTTGACCTACTGTGTTACTTACTGGTTGTTGAAGTCACTGGTCAATAGTGTATGTGTACTCACCTAACTGTTGTTGTAGGGGTCGAGTTACAGCTCCTAGCACGTGAGTTTGTGTGTGAGTGTGTGAGTGTGTGTGTGTGTGTGTGTGTGTGTGTGCGTGTGAGTGTGTGTGTGAGTGTGTGTGTGTGTGTGTGTGTGTGTGTGTGTGAGTGTGTGTGTGTGTGTGTGTACTCACCTAGTTGTGGTTGCAAGGGTCGAGTCATAGCTCCTGGCCCTGCCCCTTCACTGGCCGCTACTGGGTCACTCTTTCTGCGCCATGAGCTTTATCATACCTCTTCTTAAAGCTATGTATGGAACCTGCCTCCACTACATCGCTTCCCAAACTATTCCACTTCCCGACCACTCCGTGACTGAAGAAATACTTCCTAACATCCCTGTGATTCATCTGAGTCTTCAACTTCCAACTGTGTGCCCTTGTTGCTGTGTCCCATCTCTGGAACATTCTCTCTCTGTCCACCTTGTCAATTCCTCTCAGTATCTTATATGTCGTTATCATGTGTCCCCTATCTCTCCTGTCCTCCAGTGTTGGCAGGTCGATTACCCTTAACCTCTCCTCGTATGAGAGGTTAAGGGACTAGTCTTGTTGCAAACCTTTGCACTTTCTCTAGTTTCTTCACATGCTTGGCTAGGTGTGGGTTCCAAACTGGTGCTGCATACTCCAGTATGGGCCTAACGTACACAGTGTACAGGGTCCTGAACGATTCTTTATTAAGATGTCGGAATGCTGTTCTTAGGTTTGCTAGGCGCCCATATGCTGCAGCAGTGATTTGGTTGATGTGCGCCTCAGGAGATGTTCCTGGTGTTATACTCACCCCAAGATCTTTTTTCTTGATTGAGGTTTGCAGTCTCTGGCCCCCTAGGCTGTACTCCGTCTGCGGTCTTCTTTGCCCTTCCCCAATCTTCATGACTTTGCACTTGGTGGGGTTGAACTCCAGGAGCCAGTTGCTGGACCAGGCTTGCAGCCTGTCCAGATCCCTTTGTAGTTCCGCCTGGTCCTCGTCCGATTGAATTCTTCTCATCAACTTCCCATCATCTGCAAACAGGGACACTTCGGAGTCTATTCCTTCCGTCATGTCGTTCACAAATACCAGAAACAGCACTGGTCCCAGGACTGACCCCTGTGGAACCCCGCTCATCACCGGCGCCCACTCTGACACCTCGCCACGTACCATGACTCGCTGCTGTCTTCCTAACAGGTATTCCCTGATCCAATGTAGTGTGTGTGTGTTAGTTACCATTTTGTCCTAGGCACATGTCAATTAGACACTAGGCCTGTTGTATGTATGTGTGTGTGTAAGGAAACACTTCGAAATGTTTCTGTCCCACCGGGAATTGAACCCGGCCCCTCCGTGCGTGAAGCGAGAGCTTTACCCACTGTTTGTGTGTGTGTGTGTGTGTGTGTGTGTGTGTGTGAGTGTGTATGTGTGTGTGTGTGTGTAAGGAAACACTTCGAAATGCTTCTGCCCCACCGGGAATTGAACCCGGCCCCTCCGTGCGTGAAGCGAGAGCTTTACCCACTGTTTGTGTGTGTGTGTGTGTGTGTGTGTGTGTGAGTGTGTGTGTGTGTGTGTGTGTTCTCACCTAATTCACCTAATTGTGGTTGCAGGGGTCGATACTCAGCTCCTGGCCCCGCCTCTTCGCTGTCTGCTACTGGGTCTCTGCTCTCCCTGCTCCATGAGCTTTATCATACCTTGTCTTAAAACTATGTATGGTTCCTGCCTCCACTATATCTTTCTCTAGACTATTACACTTCCTGACTACTATGTGGCTGAAGAAATGCTTTCTAACATCCCTTTGACTCATCTGAGTCTTCAGCTTAAAGTTGTGTCCCCTTGTTTCCGTGTTCCCTCTCTGGAACATCCTGTCACTGTCTACCTTGTCAATTCCCCGCAGTATTTTGTATGTCGTTATCATGTCTCCTCTGACCCTTCTTTCCTCCAGTGTTGTTAGTCCTATTTCCCTCAACCTTTCTTCATAAGACAGACCCCTGAGTTGTGGAACTAACCTTGTCGCAAACCTTTGCACTTTCTCTAGTTTCTTTACGTGCTTGACCAGGTGTGGGTTCCAGACTGGTGCTGCATATTCTAGTATGGGCCTGACGTACACGGTATACAGTGTCTTGAACGATTCCTTGTTAAGGTAACGGAACGCTAATCTTAGGTTTGCCAGTCGCCCATATGCTGCCGCAGTTATCTGGTTGATGTGTGCCTCCGGAGACGTGCTTGGCGTTATACTCACTCCAAGGTCTTTCTCCTTTGCCGAGGTTTGTAGCCTTTGTCCGCCTAGCTTGTACTCTGTCAGCGGTCTTCTTTGCCCTTCTCCGATCCTCATGACTTTGCATTTGGAGGGATTGAATTCGAGAAGCCAGTTGCTAGACCAGATGTCGAGCTTGTCCAGGTCTGTTTGCAGCCCTGCCTGGTCCTCTTCCGATGTGATTCTCCTTATTATTTTCACATCATCTGCGAACAGAGACACTTCTGAGTCTATCCCGTCCGTCATGTCATTTACATATACCAGGAATAACACTGGTCCTAGGACTGACCCCTGCGGTACACCGCTCGTCACAGGCGCCCACTGTGTGTGTGTATGTGTGTGTGTGTGTGTGTGTGTGTGTGTGTGTGTGTGTGTGCGTATGTAGGCGGCACCTTCTCACACGTATTGTGTATCTCTTACTGTCTAAAAAATGGAGAGGTATGCTGGCTCATTAATCTCCACTTTCTATCCTGATGAAACCCTCGACCTCCTGAAATGGTTCATTACTGAGGCCCCAACTTTCTTTCCCTCCCTCTGGTAAAGCAAACAGAGAGAAAAAGAAAGAGAGATGGAGGTATGTCCCACCCCCCCAAAAAAAAAAAGAATATTAGAGAGGCCGGTAAAGCTCATCCAGTGGAGTTCCAAGAAGATCAGTATCAGTCTCCTGTTGTTCCTGATGTAACTGTTTACGGGAATTAGACCTTACATATCCTCGTTCGCAGATGATTTCAGAGACGCTGCTGCGACTGGTGCATGAAGGAAGGAGCTTCCACCACTCCCTGCCCTGAATGATCAACGACTGGTGCATGAAGGAAGGAGCTTCCACCACTCCCTGCCCTGAATGATCAACGACTGGTGCATGAAGGAAGGAGCTTCCACCACTCCCTGCCCTGAATGATCAACGACTGGTGCATGAAGGAAGGAGCTTCCACCACTCCCTGCCCTGAATGATCCACACGGATTTAAATTTGCAAGAAATTCATACGCAAATCTAGAAATAATCAGATAAATTGTTACTGACGTTTAGATTGAAGACAAAATTACAAATATGAGAGATGAGGCAAGGAGACTGAAAAAAAGTTATAAAGATGAGAGATGGGGCAAGGAGACTGATGACGAAGTAAACCATCCAGGAAGAAAATATCTCACAGAAACGGTTAAAAGTAAAAAGATCTTGGCATAAACTTTACCGCAAACACGTCCCTTGAAGCTCACATAAACAGAATAACATCAGGTGCAGCGGGGCAAGCTAGCAAATACAAGAGTGCCTTTCAGGACCCCAAGACAAAACCTCGTTCAAAACAACACTTTATCTCACGTGTGTGATCCACTCCAGAGAAGGTATCCCCCGGTGTGGCAGGAACCCTTACATAAGGTATCCCCCGGTGAAGAAGGAACCCTTACATAAGGTATCCCCCGGTGTGGAAGTAACCCTTACATAATATATCCCCCGGTGTGGAAGTAACTCTTACATAATGTATCCCCCGGTGTGGAAGGAACCCTTACATAAGGTATCCCCTGGTGTGGCAGGAACCCTTACATAAGGTATCCCCCGGTGTGGAAGTAACCCTTACATAATATATCCCCCAGTGTGGAAGTAACTTTTACATAATGTATCCCCCGGTGAAGAAGGAACCCTTACATAAGGTATCCCCCGGTGTGGAAGTAACCCTTACATAATATATCCCCCGGTGTGGAAGTAACTCTTACATAATGTATCCCCCGGTGTGGAAGGAACCCTTACATAAGGTATCCCCCGGTGTGGAAGGAACCCTTACATAAGGTATCCCCCGGTGTGGAAGGAACCCTTACATAAGGTATCCCCCGGTGTGGAAGGAACCCTTACAGATCGCTTGTTCTATCTAGGCTGGAATATTGCTGCACACTAACTGCACCTTTCATGACGGGTGAAATTGCTGACCTTGAAAATGTGCAGAGAACCTTCACCGCACGCATAACTGCGATAAACCACCTCAACTACTGGGAACGCTTGAAGTTCCTAAACCTGTACTCCCTAGAACGCAGGCGGGAGAGATACATTATTATATACACATGGAAAATTCTCGAGGGCTTAGTACCAAACTTGCACACAAAAATCACTCCCTACGAAAGCAAAAGACTTGGCAGGCGATGTAACATCCCCCCAATGAAGAGCAGGGGTGCCACTAGCACGTTGAGGGCCAACAAAATAAGTATCAGGGGCCCAAGATTGTTCAACTGCCTCCCAGCATACATCAGGGGGATTACCAACAAGCCCCTGGCTGTCTTCAAGCAGGCACTGGACAGGCACCTCAAGTCGGTACCTGATCAGCCGGGCTGTGGTTCGTACGTTGGACTGCGTGGGGCCAGCAGTAACAGCCTGGTTGATCAGGCTCTGGTCCAACAGGAGGCCTGGTCACAGACCGGGCCGCGGGGGCGTTGACCCCTGGAATTCTCTCCAGGTAGACTCCAGGTAGACATAAGGTATCCACCGGTGTGGAAGGAACCCTTACATAAGGTATCCCTCGGTGTGGAAGGAACCCTTACATAAGGTATCCCTCGGTTTGGAAGGAACCCTTACATAAGGTATTCCCCGGTGTGGAAGGAACCCTTACATAAGGTATCCCCTGGTGTGGAAGGAACCCTTACATAAGGTATCCCTGGTGTGGAAGGAACCCTTACATAAGATATCCCTGGTGTGGAAGGAACCCTTACATAAGGTATCCCTGGTGTGGAAGGAACCCTTACATATGGTATCCCCTGGTGTGGAAGGAACCCTTACATAAGGTATCCCCTGGTGTGGAAGGAACCCTTACATAAGGTATCCCCTGGTGTGGAAGGAACCCTTACATATGGTATCCCCTGGTGTGGAAGGAACCCTTACATAAGGTATCCCCCGGTGTGGAAGGAACCCTTACATACGGTATCCCCTGGTGTGGAAGGAACCCTTACATACGGTATCCCCTGGTGTGGAAGGAACCCTTACATAAGGTATCCCCTGGTGTGGAAGGAACCCTTACATAAGGTATCCCCCGGTGTGAAACTCGAGAGAGTACGAAAGGATTGTGCTAAGCCTTGTGTCTGAGTTGAGGTGAATGAACTAAGAAGGACATGCGAGAACTAGGTTTTATTATAGGAGAGAAAGAGAAAGAAAACAGGAAGGGATATGATCCCAACATGCAAAGTATTTCTGAGTTCGTCAAGAAGAGGTAACGTGTCTACAACATTAGAGAGATACAGAAGTGGAATGAGTTGTATAGTCACAATAAAAAGTGGCATTTATGCAGAAGTTTACAAACAGACATGACACTGCTAGTGCCTGTCACTTGGTGGGTAGAGCCGGGACCAGAAGCTAGTAATCAACCCAACAAACTCAAAAAATTACTGCTAGATTAAAATAACGTATTAGCAACAACAGGGAAGGGAAAACTCACGTTGTAAAACAAGCTTTTATTAGGACGAAGTTTCACTCAGTTTTGGTGACCAAGTTGAGCAAAACGTTTCCCCCTCCCCCCCCTACCATCTTTGCTGACACTTCCCTCTAACTTTTCCCTACGTTGCCTGCAGATCTCTCTGCCCCTTCTGTCCCTTCATATCATCGCACTACTGAAGTCTTCCAGTTCAGGTTGACACTACTGAAGTCTCCCAGCTTAGGCTGAACCTGCTGAAGTTTCCCTGGTAAGGATCCAAGCTAAGGCTGACAGATTCCTACACTGTGCATGACCACCATCCTTCCTGCGTGATGGATCATAATAGGGAAAACATCGCTAGCTGTTGTCCCCACTGTGAAGCTGTCATGTAGAATAGGGTAGTAGCACACAGCTGATGTACCGCTCTTTTAATTAACAAAAACAGACTTCCTTGAACACCATACAAGGAGATCAGAAGGAGGAAGGGGCTGGGAAGCGTGCACACAGACAGTGACTGGAGCAACGAGTTACCCTTCCCTTCACGTGTGCACACAGACAGTGACTGGAGCAACGAGTTACCCTTCCCTTCACGTGTGCACACAGACAGTGACTGGAGCAACGAGTTACCCTTCCCTTCACGTGTGCACACAGACAGTGACTGGAGCAACGAGTTACCCTTCCTTCACGTGTGCACACAGACAGTGACTGGAGCAACGAGTTACCCTTCCCTTCACGTGTGCACACAGAGAGTGACTGGAGCAACGAGTTACCCTTCCCTTCACGTGTGCACACAAAGAGTGACTGGAGCAACGAGTTACCCTTCCCTTCACGTGTGCACACATACAGTGACTGGAGCAACGAGTTACCCTTCCCTTCACGTGTGCACACAGAGAGTGACTGGAGCAACGAGTTACCCTTCCCTTCACGTGTGCACACAGACAGTGACTGGAACAACGAGTTACCCTTCCCTTCACGTGTGCACACAGAGAGTGACTGGATCAACGAGTTACACTTCCCTTCACGTGTGCACACAGAGAGTGACTGGAACAACGAGTTACCCTTCCCTTCACGTGTGTACACAGACAGTGACTGGAGCAACGAGTTACCCTTCCTCACGTGTGCACACAGACAGTGACTGGAGCAACGAGTTACCCTTCCCTTCACGTGTGCACACAGACAGTGACTGGAGCAACGAGTTACCCTTCCCTTCACGTGTGCACACAGACAGTGACTGGAGCAACGAGTTACCCTTCCCTTCACGTGTGCACACAGACAGTGACTGGAGCAACGAGTTACCCTTCCCTTCACGTGTGCACACAGAGAGTGACTGGAGCAACGAGTTACCCTTCCCTTCACGTGTGCACACAGAGAGTGACTGGAGCAACGAGTTACCCTTCCCTTCACGTGTGCACACAGAGAGTGACTGGAGCAACGAGTTACCCTTCCCTTCACGTGTGCACACAGAGAGTGACTGGAGCAACGAGTTACCCTTCCCTTCACGTGTGCACACAGACAGTGACTGAAACAACGAGTTACCCTTCCCTTCACGTGTGCACACAGATAGTGACTGGATCAACGAGTTACCCTTCCCTTCACGTGTGCACACAGAGAGTGACTGGAACAACGAGTTACCCTTCCCTTCACGTGTGCACACAGAGAGTGACTGGAACAACGAGTTACCCTTCCCTTCACGTGTGCACACAGAGAGTGACTGGAACAACGAGTTACCCTTCCCTTCACGTGTGCACACAGAGAGTGACTGGAACAACGAGTTACCCTTCCTTCACGTGTGCACACAGAGAGTGACTGGAACAACGAATTACCCTTCCCTTCACGTGTGCACACAGAGAGTGACTGGAACAACGAGTTACCCTTCCCTTCACGTGAGCACACAGAGAGTGACTGGATCAACGAGTTACCCTTCCATTCACGTGTGCACACATAGAGTGACTGGAACAACGAGTTACCCTTCCCTTCACGTGTGCACACAGAGAGTGACTGGAGCAACGAGTTACCCTTCCCTTCACGTGTGCACACAGAGAGTGACTGGAACAACGAGTTACCCTTCCCTTCACGTGTGCACACAGAGAGTGACTGGAGCAACGAGTTACCCTTCCCTTCACGTGTGCACACAGACAGTGACTGGAGCAACGAGTTACCCTTCCCTTCACGTGTGCACACAGAGAGTGACTGGAGCAACGAGTTACCCTTCCCTTCACGTGTGCACACAGAGAGTGACTGGAGCAACGAGTTACCCTTCCCTTCACGTGTGCACACAGAGAGTGACTGGAGCAACGAGTTACCCTTCCCTTCACGTGTGCACACAGAGAGTGACTGGAGCAACGAGTTACCCTTCCCTTCACGTGTGCACACAGAGAGTGACTGGAGCAACGAGTTACCCTTCCCTTCACGTGTGCACCAGACAGTGACTGGAGCAACGAGTTACCCTTCCCTTCACGTGTGCACACAGACAGTGACTGGAGCAACGAGTTACCCTTCCCTTCACGTGTGCACACAGAGAGTGACTGGAGCAACGAGTTACCCTTCCTTCACGTGTGCACACAGAGAGTGACTGGAACAACGAGTTACCCTTCCCTTCACGTGTGCACACAGAGAGTGACTGGAGCAACGAGTTACCCTTCCTTCACGTGTGCACACAGACAGTGACTGGAGCAACGAGTTACCCTTCCCTTCACGTGTGCACACAGACAGTGACTGGAGCAACGAGTTACCCTTCCCTTCACGTGTGCACACAGAGAGTGACTGGAGCAACGAGTTACCCTTCCCTTCACGTGTGCACACAGAGAGTGACTGGAGCAACGAATTACCCTTCCCTTCACGTGTGCACACAGAGAGTGACTGGAGCAACGAGTTACCCTTCCCTTCACGTGTGCACACAGAGAGTGACTGGAGCAACGAGTTACCCTTCCCTTCACGTGTGCACACAGACAGTGACTGGAGCAACGAATTACCCTTCCCTTCACGTGTGCACACAGAGAGTGACTGGAGCAACGAGTTACCCTTCCCTTCACGTGTCCACACAGAGAGTGACTGGAGCAACGAGTTACCCTTCCCTTCACGTGTGCACACAGAGAGTGACTGGAGCAACGAGTTACCCTTCCCTTCACGTGTGCACACAGAGAGTGACTGGAGCAACGAGTTACCCTTCACTTCACGTGTGCACACAGAGAGTGACTGGAGCAACGAGTTACCCTTCCCTTCACGTGTACACACAGAGAGTGACTGGAGCAACGAGTTACCCTTCCCTTCACGTGTACACACAGAGAGTGACTGGAACAACGAGTTACCCTTCCCTTCACGTGTGCACACAGAGAGTGACTGGAGCAACGAGTTACCCTTCCCTTCACGTGTACACACAGACAGTGACTGGAGCAACGAGTTACCCTTCCCTTCACGTGTGCACACAGAGAGTGACTGGAGCAACGAGTTACCCTTCCCTTCACGTGCTGGTACACTGAAACTTGTCACACCTACTTGATAAGTATTATCTGTTCAGAGAATATAGACAATATAAAAGTGGAGGAGGTATAGAGAACATAGAGGTGGAGGAGTTGTAGAGAACATAGAGGTGGAGGAGGTGTAGAGAACATAGAGGTGGAGGAGTTGTAGAGAACATAGAGGTGGAGAGAACATAGAGGTGGAGAGAACATATAGGTGGAGAGAACATAGAGGTGGAGAGAACATAGAGGTGGAGAGAACATAGAGGTGGAGGAGTAGAAAGAACATAGTGGTGGAGGGGTGTAGAAAACATACAGGTGGAGGAGTGGAGAGAACATAGTGGTGGAGGGGTGTAAAAACATACATGTGGAGGAGGTGGAGAGAACATAGAGGTGGAGAGAACGTAGAGGTGGAAGGGTGGAGAGAACATAGAGGTGAAGGAGGTGGAGAGAACATAGAGGTGAAGGAGGTGGAGAGAACATAGAGGTGGAGGAGTGGAGAGAACATAAAGTTGGAGAAAACATAGAGGTGGAAGAGTGGAGAGAACATAGAGTTGGAGAGAACATAGAGGTGGAGGAGGTGGAGAGAACATAGAGGTGGAGGAGGTGGAGAGAACATATAGGTGGAGGAGGTGGAGAGAACAATAACGTGGCTAGAACAAGTCGCAAATATCCCAACTCCGGAGAGGAAACTTGAGATGACGTTTCGCTCAGTCTTCAGTGCGTCTTCAGTGCGTCTTCAGTGCGTCTTCAGTGCATCTTCAGTGCGTCTTCAGTGCGTCTTCAGTGCATCTTCAGTGCGTCTTCAGTGCGTCTTCAGTGCGTCTTCAGTGCGTCTTCAGTGCATCTTCAGTGCGTCTTCAGTGCATCTTCAGTGCGTCTTCAGTGCGTCTTCAGTGCATCTTCAGTTCGTCTTCAGTGCGTCTTCAGTGCGTCTTCAGTGCATTTTCAGTGCGTCTTCAGTGCATCTTCAGTGCATCTTCAGTGCGTCTTCAGTGCGTCTTCAGTGCGTCTTCAGTGCGTCTTCAGTGCGTCTTCAGTGCGTTTTCAGTGCATCTTCAGCGCGTCTTCAGTGCATCTTCAGTGCGTCTTCAGTGCGTCTTCAGTGCATCTTCAGTGCGTCTTCAGTGCGTCTTCAGTGCATCTTCAGTGCATCTTCAGTGCGTTTTCAGTGCATCTTCAGCGCGTCTTCAGTGCGTCTTCAGTGCATCTTCAGTGCGTCTTCAGTGCATCTTCAGTGCATCTTCAGTGCGTCTTCAGTGCATCTTCAGTGCGTCTTCAGTGCGTCTTCAGTGCATCTTCAGTGCGTCTTCAGTGCATCTTCAGTGCGTCTTCAGTGCATCTTCAGTGCGTCTTCAGTGCGTCTTCAGTGAATCTTCAGTGCATCTTCAGTGCATCTTCAGTGCATCTTCAGTGCGTTTTCAGTGCATCTTCAGTGCGTCTTCAGTGCGTCTTCAGTGCGTCTTCAGTGCATCTTCAGTGCATCTTCAGTGCGTCTTCAGTGCATCTTCAGTGCATCTTCAGTGCGTCTTCCGTGCATCTTCAGTGCGTCTTCAGTGCATCTTCAGTGCATCTTCAGTGCATCTTCAGTGCATCTTAAGTGCATCTTCAGTGCGTCTTCAGTGCGTCTTCAGTGCGTCTTCAGTGCGTTTTCAGTGCATCTTCAGTGCGTCTTCAGTGCATCTTCAGTGCATCTTCAGTGCATCTTTAGTGCATCTTCAGTGCGTCTTCAGTGCGTCTTCAGTGCATCTTCAGTGCATCTTCAGTGCATCTTAAGTTCATCTTCAGTGCATCTTCAGTGCATTTTCAGTGCATCTTCAGTGCATCTTCAGTGCATCTTCAGTGCATCTTCAGTGCATCTTAAGTTCATCTTCAGTGCAGCTTCAGTGCATTTTCAGTGCATCTTCAGTGCATCTTCAGTGCATTTTCAGTGCATCTTCACAAGACTGGATACAAATTCAAATGTGATTGGGTGAACTGATATGATTGTTTTTTTTTAATAACCCAAGGATGACCCCGTCCCTCCTCCCCTCCTCCCTTTCCACCTTTCCTCTCCCTCCCCTCTTTCATTCCCTCCACCTCTCCCTCTCTCCCTCCCTCTCTCCCTCCCTCTCTCCCCTCTAACACTTGACTGACACAAGTCTTATGTTAATTTCTTAATGCCCAACACAGCCCCGCAGAGCCCCGCAGAGCCCCGCAGAGCCCCGCAGAGCCCCGCAGAGCCCAACACAGCCCATCAATGCCCAACACAGCCCAACACAGCCCAACACAGCCCAACACAGCCCAATACAGCCCAACTCAGCCCAATACAGCCCAACACAGCCCAATACAGCCCAACACAGCCCAACACAGCCCAATACAGCCCAACACAGCCCAACACAGCCCAATACAGCCCAACACTGCCCCGCATAGCCCAACACAGTCTCGCAGAGCCCAACACAGCCCCGCAGAGCCCAACACAACCCAATACAGCCCCGCAGAGCCCAACACAGCCCAGCAGAGCCCAACACAGCCCAACAAAGCCCAACACAGACCAACACAGCCCAACACAGCCCCGCCCAGCACAACACAGCCCCGCAGAGCCCAACACGGCTCAACACAGCCCTGCAGAGCCCAACACAGCCCAATACAATCCATCGCAGCCCAACACAGCCCATCGCAGCCCAATACAGCCCATCGCAGCCCAATACAGCCCATCGCAGCCCAATACAGCCCATCGCAGCCCAATACAGCCCATCGCAGCCCAATACAGCCCATCGCAGCCCCCCAGAGCAGTGTAAATATTCGGGATTAATGGCTGTAATTTAAAAACAGCTTACACACGTGTATACACATGTGTATGCAGATGTGTATATACGAGATAGAGAGAGAGAGAGAGAGAGAGAGAGAGAGAGAGAAAAGGGAAAGAGAGAGAGAGAGAGAGAGAGAGAGAGAGAGAGAGAGAGAGAGAGAGAGAGAGAGAAGAGAGAGGAGAGAGAGAGAGAAGAGAGAAGAGAGAGAGAGAGAGAGAAGAAGTGAGAGAAAGTGAAAGTGAGAGAGAGAGAAGAGAGAGAGAGAGAGAGAGAGAGAGAGAGAGAGAGAGAGGAGAGAGAGAGAAGTGAAAAAGAGGAAAAGTGAGAGAGAAAGGAGAGAGAGAGAGAGAGAGAAGAGAGAAGAAAAGAGTGAGAGAGGAAAGAAGAGAAAGAGAAGTAAAGAAAAGAGAAAGAGAAGTAAAAGAGAGTAGAAGAAAGAGAAGAGAAAGAGAAAGTAAGAAAGTAGAAGAGAAAGTGAAGAAGAGAGAAAGAGAAAGAGAAGTGAGAAGAAGAGAAAGTGAAGAAGAGAAGAGAGAGAAAGTAGAAGAGTAGAGAGAGAAGAGAGAAATGAAAAGTAAAGTAAAGAGAAGAAAAGTAAAAGAAGATAAGTGAAGAGAAGTAGAGAAGAGAGAGAAGAAGAGAAAGAAGAGAGAAGTAGAGAGAGAAGAATAAGAAGTAGAAAGTAGAGAGAAGTAGAAGAGAAGTGAGAGAGAGAGAGAGAGAGAGAGAGAGAGAGAGAGAGAGAGAGAGAAGAGAGAGAAAGGGAGGAGTGGAGAAGGATAGGAAGAGAGAGAGAGAGTGAAGAAAGGAAGAGGTGGAAAAAAAAGAGAGAGAGAGAGAGAGAGAGAGAGAGAGAGAGAGAAGGAGAGAGAGAGAGAGAGAGAGGAGAAGTGAAGAGAGAGAGAAGAGAAGAGAAGAGAAAGAGAGAGAGAGGAGAGAGAGAGAGAGAAGAGAGAGAGAGAAGAAGTGAGAAGAGAGAGAGAGAGTGAGAGTGAGAGAGAGAGAAGAGAGAGAGGAGAGAGGAGAGAGAGAGAGAGAGAGAGAGAGAGAGAGAGAGAGAGAGAGAGAGAGAGAGAGAGAGAGAGAGAGAGAGAGAGAGAGAGAGGAGAGAGAGAGAGAGAGAGAGAAGAGAAGAGAGAGAGCCCGCTCGGTGACGTCTGGTTATATGGAATTTTTTGCGGATTACTGGTTGGTGAGAGTTTTAGAGAGATTTCTAGATGTGACCATTTTGATCCAAGGAACTGGAGTTGCCCTTCCCTTCCTCGGATCAAACCTGATTATCTCCCATTCCCCCAGGCGCTGTATGACCATACGGGCTTAACGCTTACCATTGCGACACTTTGTTCTCTGCCGAGTTAATTTCATCATACTAAGTTTCAAGGGTAAATATGTGCAAGTGTAAGTAGGTACAGGGATTGTTAGTGTACAGGAGTACATAGTGTACAGAGGTACCTAGTGTACAGGGGCACCTAGTATACAGGGGTACCTAGTGTACAGGAGTACTTGGTGTACAGGAGTACCTAGAGTACAGGGGTACCTAGTGTACAGGGGTACCTAGTGTACAAGGGTACCTAGTGTACAAGGGGTATCTAGTGTACAGAGGTGCCTAGTGTACAGGAGTACCTAGTGAACAGGAGTACTTAGTGTACAGGGGTACCTAGTGTACAGGGGTATCTAGTGTACAGGGGTACCTAGTGTACAGGAGTACCTAATCTACTGGGGTACCTAGTGTACAGGGGTACCTAGTGTACAGGGGTACCTAGTGTACAGAGGTACCCAGTGTACAGGAGTACCTAGTGTACAGGAGTACCTAGTGTGCAGGGGTACCTAGTGTACAGGAGTACGTAGTGTACACAGATAAATAGTGTACAGGGATAACTAGTGTACAGGAGTAACTAGTGTAAAGGGATAACTAGTGTACAGGGATAACTAGTTTACAGGAGTATCTAGTGTACAAGGGAAACTAGTGTACAAGGGTAACTAGTGTACAGGGATAACTAATGGTGTACAGAAGTAACTAATGTACAGGGATAACTAGATTATAGGGATAACTAGAGTACAGGAGTAATTAGTGTACAGGAGTAACAAGTGTACAGGGATAACTAGTGCACAGGAATAACTAGTACAGAGGGATAACTAATGTATGGGAGTAACTAGTGTACAGGGATAACTAGTGTACAGGGATAACTAGTATACAGGGATAACTAGTGTACAGGAGTAACTGGTGTACAGGAACAACTAGTGTACAGGAGTACCTAGTGTACAGAGATAAGTGTACAGGAGTAACTAGTGTACAGGGATAAGTGTACAGGAGTAACTAGTGTAGTGTACAAGTGCAAATAGTGTACAAGGTTAACTAGTGTACAAGGGTAACTAATGTACAGGTAACTAGTGTAAAAGGGTAACTAGTGTACAGGGGTAACTAGTGTACAAGGGTAACTGGTGTACAGGGGTAACTAGTGTACAGGGGTAACTAGTGTACTAGGATAACTAGTGTACAGGGGTAATTAGTGTACAAGGGTAACTAGTGTACAAGGGTAACTAGTGTACAATGGTAACTAGTGTACAAGGGTAACTAGTATACAAGGGTAATTGGTGTACAAGGTTAACTAGTGTACAGGGGTAACTAGTGTACAAGGGTAACTAGTGTACAAGGGTAACTAGTGTACAAGGGTTATTAGTGTACAAGGGTAACTAGTGTACAAGGGTAACTAGTGTTCAGGAGTAACTAGTTTAGAAGGGTAACTAGCGTACAAGGGTAACTAGTGTACAAGGGTAACTAGTGTACAGAGGTAACTAGTGTACAAGGGTAACTAGTGTACAAGGGTAACTAGTGTACAAGGGTAACTAGTGTACAGGGGTAACTAGTGTACAAGGGTAACTAGTGTACAAGGGTAACTAGTGTACAAGGGTAACTAGTGTACAAGGGTAACTAGTGTACAAGGGTAACTAGTGTACAAGGGTAACTAGTGTACAGGGGTAACTAGTGTACAAGGGTACCTAGTGTACAGGGGTAACTAGTGTACAATGGTAACTAGTGTACAAGGGTAACTAGTGTACAGGGGTAACTAGTGTACAAGGGTAACTAGTGTACAAGGGTAACTAGTGTACAGGGGTAACTAGTGTACAATGGTAACTAGTGTACACGGGTAACTAGTGTACAAGGGTAACTAGTGTACAGGGGTAACTAGTGTAAAAAGGGTAACTAGTGTACAAGGGTAACTAGTGTACAGGGGTAACTAGTGTACAAGGGTAACTAGTGTACAAGGGTAACTAGTGTACAGGGGAAACTAGTGTACAAGGGTAACTAATGTACAAGGGTAACTAGTGTACAAGGGTAACTAGTGTACAAGGGTAACTAGTGTACAGGAGTAACTAGTGTACAAGGGTAACTAGTGTACAAGGGTAACTAGTGTACAAGGGTAACTAGTGTACAGGGGTAACTAGTGTACAAGGGTAACTAGTGTACAAGGGTAACTAGTGTACAAGGGTAACTAGTGTACAAGGGTAACTAGTGTACAGGGGTAACTAGTGTACAAGGGTAACTAGTGTACAAGGGTAACTAGTGTACAAGGGTAACTAGTGTACAAGGGTAACTAGTGTACAAGAGTAACTAGTGTACAAGGGTAACTAGTGTACAAGGGTAACTAGTGTACAAGAGTAACTAGTGTACAAGGGTAACTAGTGTACAAGGGTAACTAGTGTACAAGAGTAACTAGTGTACAAGGGTAACTAGTGTACAAGGGTAACTAGTGTACAAGAGTAACTAGTGTACAAGGGTAACTAGTGTACAAGGGTAACTAGTGTACAGGGGTAACTGAGGTAATATCCTTGTGGACTTCCTGAGCTATGGAAGACGCGTCACCTAGCAGCTGAGGGAGCAGGAGTCAGGCTGCAGATCACAGCTTTTGCAATGTTGCAACTCGCCAGGAAACTCAACAAACTTGCCTTTGCAAGTTTAGACAACCTTGTTCATTAGTCAGTTTGTTATCATGAGGGGTGAACACTGCCTATTATAATAATAATTTTTGCGAGTTAACTTTGCTGGCTTTACACTCGTATATTCTACATAATTCCGCACTTCATGGCTCTTCAACTCATGGAATTAATACAGAATAAAGCCCTTAGAATTATTATTGGCTGTCCGAGAGTTGACAGTTTGCTTACTGTTGTGAAAGAGCTTCTCAGTACCAGTATCACTGATACCATCACTGAAATTAAGATTGCGCTGCCGTTAAAACACTAAGGAAGCATCGCCACCGAATATCTGAGCCAGTGTCTAGAAGTATTAATACAGGTCACACATGGATAATAAGAGCTTACAGTGATATTTAAGTTCATGGCTTGCAAGAGCAATATCACTATACACAGCAAGAGCAATATCACTATACACAGCAAGAGCACTTATCTCTCCATGGGCTCTGCATTCCCTTTATATCATGTTTCTGTAAATTCCCTCTTTCCCTAGAAGCGTATGGTAACTTGTATGCAGTGGTGGTTCTAAACACGTGTCTCCTGTCTCAACTGCAGTGGTGGTTCTAAACACGTGTCTCCTGTCTCAACTTCAGTGGTGGTTCTAAACACGTGTCTCCTGTCTCAACTGCAGTGGTGGTTCTAAACACGTGTCTCCTGTCTCAACTGCAGTGGTGGTTCTAAACACGTGTCTCCTGTCTCAACTGCAGTGGTGGTTCTAAACACGTGTCTCCTGTCTCAACTGCATCTGCTCTTCTTGACGCTTCCTCAAATAACAATGATAAGAAAAATTATAAGTTAGCCATAAGAATTAACGTGCAAGCTGAATTGTTTGTTATCCAAATGTCTTGTTAAGGCACTGAAGCATGCATCACCTACACGTACACTCACACACTATAGACGACTGTAGACAATCAAGCGTATACGTACATTTATACATTATAGATGACTGTGGACAGTCAGGGATGGAATCATTGAACTTAAAAATATGTTGAACCTAAAATCGTATAATTCGCAGATGACACCGGGGATAAAATTCTGTAAGCAAGTTGTTTCTTACATCATAATTGTTACTGACGATGCTATACCATCAGTATGCTTAGGCCGCTAGAAGTTTAATAAGCTGTTTACTTATATAAGTATCATCAAAATTACATAGGAAAGCCATTTTCTTGTAAAACAGATTTTAGAGATAGTAGTTCTTAACGGAAACTAGTACAGTTCTGCTAGATCTAGTCACTAGGGATATTAAATTCACATTAAATTGAACTGATACAACCGAAAATTCAGATTAATTTTATGAGAGAAAATTTAGGTTTTCTTCAAACTGACGTAGTAAATTATCTCTTAGATATTTTACTCAAAAAGTGAATTTGATATTTGCCTGTCGTTCATTTAAGCAATCAAAGAATAATTGGATACGTTCAGGTGACTCTGAAGTTCAATATCGTCTGCCTGGCTCCTGTGTGACGCTCCTGTGTGACACTCCTGTGTGACGCTCCTGTGTGACGCTGCTTGGAAGTGTGGACGACCTTCACGCTGACACAGTCACACCCTCAACCTCTGTATTCATAGTTACGTAAAATGAAGAACTGTTATGTACTATAGACAACAAACTGTGCCACTGGTAATTGTTCAAACCATCTACAGCATCTGAGTCATGGAAACACACACACAACACACACACACAACAAACAACACACAGCACAGACACACACAACACACACACACACAACACACAACACACACACACAACACACAACACACACACACAACACACACACACAACACACACACACAACACAGACACACACAACACACACACATAACACACAACACACACACACAACACACACACACACAACACACACACACAACACACACACACACACACACAACTCACACACACACACACACACACAACACACACACACACACACACACACAAAACAACAACAACAACAACAAACACACACACGGTACGTTATGAGGTATCACAGTGGGCGCCTTTGACGAGCGGAGTCCCACAAGGGTCAGTCCTACGACCAGTGCTATTTTTGGTATATGTGAATGACATGAAGGAAGGGACAGACTCAGAGGTGTCTTTGTTCGCAGATGATGTGAAGTTAATGAGGAGAATTAAATCAGATGAGGATCAGGCAGGACTACAAAGAGACCTGGACAGGCTGGACGCCTGGTTCAGTAACTGGCTCCTCGAATTTAACCCCACCAAATGCAAAGTCATGAAGATCGGGGAAGGGCAAAAAAGACCGCAGACAGAGTATAGGCTAGGTGGCCAAAGACTGCAAACCTCACTCAAGAGAAAGATCTTGGGGTGAGTATAACACCGAGCACGTCTCCGGAAGCACACATCAACCAAATAACTGATGCAGCATACGGGCGCCTGCCAAACCTGAGAATAGCGTTCCGATACTTCTGTAAGGAATCGTTCAAGACTCTGTACACCGTGTACGTCAGGCCCATACTGGAGTATGCAGCACCAGTTTGGAACCCACAACTGGTCTAGCACGTCAAGAAATTAGTGAAAGTGCAAATGTCTGCAACAATGCTAGTTCCAGAGCTAAGGGGATTGTCCTACGAAGAAATGTTAAGGGAACTCGACCTGACGACACTGGAGGACAGGAGGGTTAGGGGAGACATGATAACGACATACAAAATAATGCGAGGAATAGATAAGGTGGACAGAGACAGGATGTTCCAGAGATGGGACACAGAAACAAGGGGTCACAATTGGAAGTTGAAGACTCAGATGAGTCAAAGGGATGTTAAGAAGTATTTATTCAATCATAGAGTTGTCAGGAAGTGGAATAGTCTGGCAAGTGATGTAGTGGAGGCAGGAACCATACATAGCTTTAAGACGAAGTATGATAAAGCTCATGAAGTAGGGAGATAGAGGACCTAGTAGCGATCAGTGAAGAGGCGGGGCCAGGAGTTGTGTCTCGACCCTTACAACCACAAATAGGTGAGTACAGACACACACACACACTCAACTCACACACACACACACACACACACACACTCAACTCACACACACACACACACACACTCAACTCACACACACACACACACACACACACACACACACACACACACTCAGTCATAGAGTTGTCAGGAAGTGGAATAGCTTAGAAAGCGACATAGTGGAGGCAGGAACCATACATAGTTTTAAGACTAGGTTTGATAAAGCTCATGGAGCAGGGAGAGAGAGGACCTAGTAGCAATCAGTGAAGAGGCGGGGCCAGGAGATATGACTCGACCCCTGCAACCACAAATAGGTGAGTACACACACACACACACACACACACTCAACTCACACACACACACACACACACAGCCATCCTTCCATCTATCCACATGTCTGGCTTCTTGTCCTAGTCAGCTGCCAATCGGCTTTTTTGACTGACCTGGCTCACTGGATGGGACAGGTGTCTGGTTAAGGTGTTATAAGAATGCGTGTATTGAAATTCTTATGGTGGAGTAACCTTCAGATGACGACCATTTTACTTAAGTTATGCATGAATAATGTAGTGCCATGCACTAGCATGGTGTATGGTGTACTGATGGTTGGAGATCACGAGTCAGAGAAGGAATTACAAGGAGCAGGTAGGTAGCGAGTCAGGCAGGCCTACCACACTCAAAATAGAAGCAGCGGCAGTATTAGTAGTAGTTAAGTAGTAGTTGTTGAAGCAATAGAGTTAGTATTAAGAATAGAAGTAGTAATAGTAATTATAGCAGTGATAAAATTAGTGTAATAACAGTAATAATAATAATTGACATAATATAAATAATTTTAATTATATTTTAATGTTATTTTTTATTAAATTGTAATTACATATTTAATAATACTCCATATTTATTCTAATTTCGGCATTATAATTATTTTTAATACATCGGTAGTTTCTCACTAAGTGTAAAGGGACCACTCCTCTTCAACATCCTTCAAGCATTAGGGAGATTACCAACAGACCCCTGTCTGTCTTTAAGAGTAAACTAGACAAATTCTTCAAATCATTTCCTAATTGGCCAGGCTAAGGTGCATGCGTTGGACTGCGGGCGGCGGGTACCAACAGGTTGCTCGATCAAGCCAGCAAAGAGGAGGCCTGGCAAAGGACCGGGCTGCGGGGGTAGTCTCAGGTAACTTACAGGTAAGATGGGGCTACTCACTATATGTTGTTTATGTCACGAGACATTGTTCCCTCCCACCACCTACATACATTTGTAAACACAATACCTCAGGTCTTCAGCATCTCCAATCTGGTTTATTTTAGACCTTTCAGTAATGTTACCTTGCTCTCACTCCGACAGCGTGTCAGTTTGCAACAGCCACCTGTTTTCTCTCACTCCAAGACGCTCACACATGCCCCTAGTTGCTCGCAGGACCTCATTCACACTCTCCCTTGCAACACTTCTTGTTGCACCCTCTACACGTCTTTCCTACTCTTCCTGTGCTGTCCCCTGCATCTTCCAACACTTAGTGAAACGTCCTTCCCTACACCACACTCTTGATGTGACGTCCCCTACACCACACTCTTGATGTGACGTCCCCTACACCACACTCTTGATGTGACGTCCCATACACCACACTCTTGATGTGACGTCAACTACACCACACTCTTGATGTGACGTCCCTTACACCAAACTCCTGATGCGAAGTCCCCTACAGGAAGGGTGGTGGAGTGGCGATGTAAGTCAGAGATAATTTAAATTATTGTGTTAGACAAGATATAAGATTAGAAACATCGGACACAGAATCTGTTTGGCTACAGTTTCTCGAGGGTCGTGAAAAATTAATTTTGGGTGTGATTTATAGGCCCCTAAATCTTGATAGGGACTGCAGTAGGCTGCTATGGGACGAAGTTCACAAGGCGTCTAGATATGAAAATGTTGTGTTAATGGGAGATTTTAACTTTAGACAAATTGATTGGAACAATGTGACAGGCAATCTTGAGTCTAGTAACTTTTTTGATACGGTTCAGGATTGTTTTTTAAAACAGTTTGTGACAGAAGCAACTAGAGGTAGCAACTTGCTTGATTTGGTTCTTGCCAACAAAGAATCACTAATTAATAATCTTGAGGTTAATGAAGAGCTTGGGGAAAGCGATCACAAATCACTTAGTTTCAATATATCATGGAATTACCCAGGTAACTGCAATCAAGTCTCTGTTCCAGACTTTCGCTTAGCCGACTTCATGGGGCTGAGAAATTACCTAGGTGGGCTAAATTGGGATGACCTGACTATGGGTCAGGTAGGTGGTTCTGGTTGTCAATATGACGTTTTCCAGAGCGTAGTTCTAGCTGCCCAGACAACTTTGGTTCCAAGAAGGGAAATTAGATCTAACAAAATGATCCTAAATGGATGAACAATAGATTAAAACATCTCATTGGTCAAAAGAGAGGCATATATAGGCGTATCAAAAGAGGGGATGGAAAGATAGGAAATCAATATTTTCAATTAAAGAGAGAAATAAAAAAAAGGAATAAGAAAAGCAAAAAGGGATTATGAGGCTAAGGTCGCAAGGGATTCGAAGACTAACCCAAAAGGGTTCTTTCAGATATACAGAAGTAAGATTAGGGACAAGATAGGCCCACTTAAGAGTAATTCAGGACAGATCACGGACAGTGATAAGGATATGTGTGAAATTTTCAATACTTACTTCCTCTCAGTTTTTACTCAGGAAGATACTAGCGGAATTCCAGAAATAATAAATTATGTAGAACAGGAAGATAATAGACTATGCTCGATTGGGGTAACTAGTGACATGGTCCTCAGACAAATAGAGAAATTGAAACCTAACAAATCCCCAGGCCCTGATGAACTGTTTGCAAGAGTTTTAAAGGCATGTAAAGAGGAAATTAGCAAACCTTTGGCAAATCTTTTCAATATATAACTACAAACTGGCATAGTGCCAGACAAGTGGAAAAGGGCAAATGTAATACCTATTTACAAGGCAGGTGACAGGTCCTTAGCTTCGAACTATAGACAAATAAGCCTTACCTCCACAGTTGGTAAATTTATGGAATCAATAATTGCCTAGGCAATTCGTAGCCATCTTCAAAGGCATAAATTGATTAATGAATCTCAACACGGTTTTACTAAGGGGCGTTCCAGTCCTACGAATTTACTATCTTTTTTCACTAAGGTGTTTGAGGAGGTAGATCATGGTAATGAATATGATATTGTGTATATGGACTTCAGTAAGGCTTTCGATAGAGTTCCACATCAGAGGCTACTGAGGAAACTTAAGGCACATGGAATAGGAGGAGAAATTTTTTCATGGGTAGAGGCATGGTTGACAAATAGGCGGCAGAGAGTTTGCATAAATGGGGAGAAATCAGAATGGGGACACGTCTCAAGCGGTGTCCCACAGGGGTCAGTTT
>WNWK01028665.1:12500-25160 GCA_009830355.1 Cherax destructor | reverse complement strand
TAACTCATATTTACAGAAAAAAAAAAAAAATAAATAAAATACAACGGGTTAATTTTAGAAAATTACAAAAATTCCCATCTAATATCATTCAATGGGGGGAGCTATTGGGGGAGGAGGGCCAGCAGTAACATTCATGTCTGGTGAGTCGTCATGGGTGTTGGATGTTAGCCTTAGTGCTAATAAAATGTTGTGTAATTACACTAATATTAGTAATAAAGGTTATCTATCTATCTTTATTCAAATGATATCAGAAACATGATAAATACCCTAGAACTGTAATAAAGATGCTGAAATGAATAATATATGCCATATTTTTGAGTGGGGTAAGAGAGCAGGCACAGACCGCCACCTAAAGATGTTTACATCAGGGTAACATGCCTAAATCACTCTTGTTATAAGAACAAATGCAAAAATAGCATTTATTATTTTTAGAATAATAATAATTTATAATAATTGATCTGGAACACTTTAAATGTTATCAGTATTTGGTAGCTGACATTTAGAGCACTCCACAGCAATTATTATTAATTATTATTTTTAAATTATTATTCCCTACAATATATTTAAGAAAATAATAATAATAATAATAATAATATTATTTTCCTCAATATATTGTAGGAAATAATAATAATAAATAATAATAATAATAATTGCTGTAGTGCTCTAAATGTCAGCCCAAATACTGATGACATTTAAAGTTTTCCCAGATCAATTATTATAAATTATTATTATTCTAAAAATAAAAAATGCTATTTTGCATTTGTTCTTATAACAAGAGTGATTTAGGCATGTTTCCTGATGTAAACATCTTTTATGGTGGGTTTGTCCTTCTTATCCCACTCATATAATATGGCTATATTATTCATTTCAGCATCTTTATACAGTTCTAGGTATTATCATGGTTCTGATATCAATTTGGAATAAATGTAATAGATAGATAACCTTTATTTAGTACATTCATTATTTACTGCTTCCTTAACCTATTGAACCATGAACAATTATAAACATGAAAACATAGTAAAATATTGTCTATATAGTACTACATACATGTTATACTGTAGTTTAATTACAAATAATGAACAAACAAAACACTCAGTGAGTGAGTGGTGGGTGGGCTGGCTTCCGGGTCGGAGGGAAGGTAGTAGGGGCGCTCGGGTGGCGGGAAACTTAAAATATGATTTTGTGGTGGGAATTTGGCGGTGGAATTTGGCAGCCGGGAATTGCGAATGTGAAGCCCGAAAGTAGAAACGTGAAAGTTGAGGATACCTGTACTAAGATCCATTGATAAGAAACATCAATATAAAACCAATATAGACAGGCTTAATAAAAAAATACTCTTAAACACTATGCATCAGTTCTCACCAAACTAATAAGAAAGGCCAAGCAATTGTATTATTCCAGCAGATTCACCGAAACAAGAAGAGATATAAAAGACCTGGAAAACAATCTCTCAAATTCTAACAAAACTGAAAAAACTAGGAATATTGTCCTGACTAAACCAAATGAAACACAACTACAGCCTATTGATACAGCTAACAAGTTAAATGATTTCTTCTCCACCATAGGATCAAATCTCACCAGTAAAATCCCAGGTACCAATGACCAAGCAATTGACTACTTAGATGGAAATTTCCCAACCTCCTTCTATCTTGCACCTACCGAACCCACTGAAGTCGCCATGATTATAAAGTCACTTAAGAATAAATCAGGGAATCTGTCCCAAGTCCCACCACTATTGTACAAGCGAGCGGCTCATGCCCTTTTGCCTGCCATTTCACTACTTTTTAACAATTCACTAGAAACTGGCACTTTCCCGGCACCCCTCAAGACAGCAAGGGTTACACCTATTCTCAAAGGTGGTGAACCCACAGATGTAAATAACTACAGACCAATCTCGAACTTACTGTTGCTATCCAAAATTATTTTAGAAACTCGTGCACAAAAGATTATATTAAGTTATTGCAGTACAAAACATACTCAACTTCTGCCAATTTGGCTTTAGAAAAACAAAAGCACAAACGATGCAATTGTAAAAATGCTGAACCTACTTTACACAGCACTTGAAAACAAGGAATATCCGTTAGGACTCTTTAGGCATGGTTGACAAATAGGCGGCAGAGAGTTTGCATAAATGGAGAGAAATCAGAATGGGGACGCGTCTCAAGCGATGTTCCACAGGGGTCAGTTTTGGGCTCCCTGTTGTTTACAATTTACATAAACGACATAGATGAGGTTATAAATAGTAACATAAGTAAATTTGCTGATGACACCAAAATAGGCCATCCAATTCATTCAAATGAGGACATTAGAGCACTCCAGGATGATTTGAATAGACTGATGCAGTGGTCGGAGAAGTGGCAGATGCAGTTTAATGTAAACAAATGCAAAGTTCTAAATGTTGGGCAGGACAATAACCATGCCACATATAATGAATAATGTAAAATCTTATTACTTGTGATTGCGAAAGGATTTAGGAGTTCTGGTTAGTAGTAATCTGAAGCCAAGACAACAGTGCATAAGTGTTCGCAATAAAGCTAACAGAATCCTTGGCTTCATATCAAGAAGTATAAATAATAGAAGTCCTCAGGTTGTTCTTCAACTCTATACAGTGGACCCTCAATTAACGAATACCCCGGAAATCGTGCAATTATGTAAGTATAATTTTGTAAGTTCTTGTGGAAGTGTATTTTGGGGGTCTGAAATAGACTAACCTACGTGAAATTTTTCCTTTAAAGGGGAGTAAATTCGTTCGGTAATGGCACTTGAGCAGACTTCAGGAGTGAAGTTTTTACGAAACTCGGGGGTCCACTGTATATCTTTGGTTAGGCCTCATTTAGATTATGCTGCACAGTTCTGGTCACCGTATTACAGAATGGATATAAATGCACTGAAAACGTACAAGGAGGATGACAAAGTTGATCCCATGTATCAGAAATCTTCCCTGAGGATAGACTGAGGGCCTTGAATCTGCACTCTCTGAAAGACTAGAATTAGGGGGATATGATTGAGGTGTATAAATGGAAAACAGGAATAAATAAAGGGGATGTAAATAGCGTGCTGAAAATATCAAGCCAAGACAGGACTCGCAGCAATGGTTTCAAGTTGGAAAAGTTCAGATTCAGGAAGGATATAGGAAAGCACTGGTTTGGTAATAGAGTTGTGGATGAGTGGAACAAACTCCAGTACCGTCATAGATGCTAAGGCGTTGTGTAGTTTTAAAATAGGTTAGATAAATACATGGGTGGATGTGGATGGGTGTGAGTTTGGACCTGACTAGCTTGTACTACCAGGTCAGTAGCTGTACTAATTCCTTAAGTGGAAGTGACTTGACCAGGTGGTAGGCTAGACAATTATATGAGTGGGTGCGGTTGGGTGTGAGTTGGTCCTGACTAGCTTGTGCTAGGTCAGATGCAGTGTTCCTTCCTTAAGTGAATTCAACCTGACCTGGCTGGGTCGGGGCATTGGCTTAAGCCGTTGGAGATTTGGACCTGCCTCGCATGGGCCAGTAGGCCTGCTGCAGTGTTCCTTCTTTCTTATGTTCTTATGTTCTTTATTGTCCTAAGGAAAGCTTTTGATACAGTAGAACATGGCATCCTACTCCAAAAACTTGACCATTACAGTATAAGAGGCCACGCTCTTATGTATATTAAATCCTATCTTACTAACAGGTATCAATACATTACTATTAAAGACACAACCTCATCTACATGACCACTTGATACTGGAGTGCCACAGGGAAGTGTCCTTGGTCCTCTGCTCTTCCTCATATACATCAATGATTTTCCCAACGTATCCCAACACCTGAAACCGATTCACTTTGCTGATGATACAACTTATGTCATCTCCCACCCAAATTTTGCCTCACTCAACAACATTGTTAATGAAGAGCTACTAAAAATATCAACCTGGATGAGAGCCAACAAACTTACACTTAACACTGACAAAACCTTCTACATTGTGTTTGGTAATAGAACAGGTGTTGCACAACTGAACATAATGATTAACAACACTCCTATTGCTAAACACAATGAGGGCAAACTCTTGGGCCTACACCTTGAGAGCAACCTGAATTTCAGCACCCATATCAACCACATAGCAAAAAAAGTATCCAAAACGGTTTGTATCCTCTATAAGATACGTTACTATGTACCACAATCAGCCCTACTCACACTATACTATTCACTCATCTATCCCTACCTAACTTGGGGATCATCAGCAACAACTCACCTAAAGCCAATATTACCTCAACAAAAAGCCGCAGTAAGAATTATCACGCAATCCCATCCCAGGCAACACACCTCCCCACTCTTCTGAGACCTAAATTTACTCACTGTTCATAACATCCACACTTACTACAGTGCAACCTACATGTACAGAACCATAAATTCCAATATTAACCCAGAACTAAAACGCTTTCTTGATAGTTGTGACAGGACCCATAGGCACAATACCAGACACAAAAATCTCTGACATTTCCCACGGCCCACTAAATCTATACAAACGTTCAATGTACTACATCAAAGGACCTAAAATCTGGAACTCCCTACCTGAAAATTCCAGAGCTGCAGACTCAGTCACCATTTTCAACACTATCATAAAAAAACATCTTATCTCACTAACACACCCCACCATCACCTAAACACATGAAAACCACCAATTCACGCACACACACACACACACATCCTCCTCATCTCCAAAAACACTGCCCAAAGGACAGTAAACATAAAATCCTGAATATAGCTATTGTCTAATAAATTTCAAACTAGTCTTAAGTTTGCTTGATATGCTCCAATATAGGAGCTTTAATAGAAACTATGTAACAAGTCATGACAAAACCATTCTTAGATTGTTATACAATCTAAACGTTCTTCACTACCTCACTAATTGAAACTTGTATTCATTTGTAATTGGTAGTACAATCTAAATACATACTTTAAACTACCTCACTATTGTAATCCTAGTTAATCGCTTGAATTTTGTATTCAAATTTAATCTGTAATATTGATTAAGCTCTAGTATTAAGTATGCCCGAAATGCCTAGCATGCCTAGGCATGCCAGGCATGCTAACGGCCATCTTTGTAATTACTGTATTGTCATTTATATGTAAAACACACATTGTAATTTTTTACACAGAAATAAATAAATATCAATAGCAATGAAAACGAATAGTTTTTGGGACCTGACGAGCTGTTGGAGTGTGAGCAGGGTAACATTTTGTGAAGGAATTCAGGGAAACTAGTTAATTGATTTAGTTGGACTTGAGTCTTGGAAATGGGAAGTACAATGGCTGCACTTTAACCCTTTCGGGGTCGACAGGCCTTCTCAGGAAAGTGTTCCTGGGGTCGAAAATTTTTTGGAAAAAAAAAAAAAATTACTTTTTTCTTATGAAATGATAGAGAATCTCTTTCTGATCATAACGCCACCAAAATAATGAAATTTGATCGAAAACTAACGAAATTATGCTTTTCCGAAGTTATCGGTATCTATGACACTGACGCATCGGCGATTTCACCCACTTCGAGCCCTATTTTCGACAAATTTCAATGTTTCAGTCTCCTAAAATTATAGCTATTTCGCTAGAACTCCATTTCTTCTATCGAATGAGTAGAAGAAACTACCTATTTACCAATTTCATCTACCCAAATTAGTGGTCAGAAAATGGCAATTTTCCAATTTCACAAAATTTCAAACGATGCCAATTTCAAAATAGGGTCCAGAGTAAACAAGGCAGACATTCCTGGCACTAAAATAACATGTTCTCTGTTCATTAGCCACGTCTCCAGGCCCCTGTTCCATTACTTTTGCTTTCCATTTTGAATTTTTATTATCACAAAAATAGAAGATTTACTGTTATGTATACAACTGCATCATTGTAAAAATGGTATAAATAATATCAGAGCACTTGTGCATGAATATAAGACTTGCCAGTTGATGTGTATTGGACGCATGGTGTGATTTGTTTACTCTTGAACATCATCAAAATCGAATATTTTCGCTACTTTGAGCTCAATTTCAAGGTACTTGTCATTGTCATACCAATCAAAATCATCTCTATTTCTGTAATATATCTTCCATTCTATCAAATGAGACCAAGAAACGAGAATACATCAATAAATACCATACGAAAATCGACTGCAAAGTCGCTGTTTTAATCGATAAAAACGGTCAGTTTTTCTCTCATTATGCATTGTACTGCAGGGTTTTTTTATACTCGCACACTGACCACACAGACCATTCTTTCATATGTATGCCTACCAGACGTTTTCTGCTTAAATTGAGGCGCTAGAATTTGGGCGTACTAGTACGGCACCAACCCCTGCTCATAAAACGTACTAGTACGGCACCGACCCCGAAAGGGTTAAAGGAGGGGTCTGGGATAGTGACAGCTGGGAGGGACTTATTCTCAACTGTTGTATCTGACCGCCTCTGCAAAGACAGTTAGTTAGTTAGTTACCATTTTGTCCTAGGCCTGTTGTATGTATGCATGTATGTGTGTGTTTGTGTGTGTAAGGAAACACTTCAAAATGTTTCTGCCCCACCGGGAATTGAACCTGGCCCCTCCGTGCGTGAAGAGATGATGAAAGTATTTTCGTTTTGGGGATTTTCTTTCTTTTGGGTCACCATGCCTCGGTGGGAGCGGCCGACTTGTTGAAAAAAAAATAAAAAGCTAAAACAGGCAAGTAGTATAAAGATGAGAACAAGACTGGCATAGTGTAAATGAAAATGTTCATTTCCTTGTAAACTTTACAATGTGTGGTTTTACAAATTGTAAAATATTAATTACGAAGAAGGCCACTAGATGCCTAGGCATTTTCGGGCACATGTGTCATACATAAAAATCATTTTATAAATTATCACTAATTTTACGAGTGACTAATCATCGAATATACAGGTAGTCTTTACAATATACAGTGGTACCTCGGTTAACGATGGTCCCGAAAATCCCTTTTATGTAAGTTTATTTTTTTAAATGCTTTTGTAAGTGTATTTTTGTAGGTCTAAAGGACTAGTCTATTTGACATCCCCAAGTCCATACTAACCAATGTAAAAATTCTATGCACATAAAGGGCCCCAGAATCTGGAATTCATTACCAGTAAATACAGTGGTACCTCGAGTTACGATATTTTTTCGTTCGAGAATGCTGTTCAAGTGCCATTACCAAACAAATTTATCCCCATAAGGAATAATGTAAAATAGACTAGTCCTTACACCCCAAAATATACTTACAAAAGCATTTAAAAAAATAAACTTACATAAAAGGGCGATTTTGGGGACCATCGTAACTCGAGGTACCACTGTATTAAGTTAACCTTGTCGGAAAATCAATTCAAGACTCTTCTCAAAAATCACCTACTCACCCTATACTAAATACTCATACTGTAACAAACTTTCAAACCCAATGTTATTTTACTTAAGATAATCTCAGTTTTATATTGTCATCCTCCTTAACACTTGTTGCAATTTCATATCATCATATTGTCATTTTAATTAGTATAGTATCATCATTTTGTTAATTTGAAATAAAATATATAACTAGAAGAAACTCAATAAATTTCTCTAGTATTGTTATTACTAGTATAGCATCAACATATTGTAACTTGAAATAAAATATTCAACTAGAATAAACTCAACCAATTTCTCTAGTATTGTCTTTTTCATAGTATGTATAATCATATTGTAATTTGAAATAATATATAACTAGAATAAACTCAATCAATTTCTCTAGTATTAAGTACTTAGTGAATAAGTCTTTAGAATAAGCTGCCCCTAATGCCATGGCATGCCAGTGACTCTCCTTGCATTACAGTTTTATAATTGTAACTACCAATAACTATGTATACAGTGGTACCCCGACTTACGATGGTCCCCAAACTCACCCTTTTATGTAAGTTTATTTTTTTAAATGCTTTTGTAAGTGTAATTTTGGGGGTCTAAAAGGACTAGTCTATTTTACATCATTTCTTATGGAGATAAATTCGTTTGGTAATGGCACTTGAACAGCATTCTGGAATGAAAAAATATCGTAAGTCGGGGTACCACTGTACTTGTAACTTGCAACAAAATAAAAATATTATTATTATTATTATTATTATTATTATAGAATGAAGTTCCTCTACAGACAAGCACAGTGTCTACCTACTGAGGCTCGCAGGACCCTATGTCTAGCCCTTATACAATGTCATATGGACTACGCTTGCTCTTCATGGTATCCTGCCTTTACAAAAAAACTGAAAGATAAGACTGCAAATCACCCAGAACAAAATGGTAAAATTCATCCTGGACCTGGGTCCAAGATTCATCCAGGACCTGGGTCCAAGATTCATCCTGGAACTGGGTCCAAGATTCATCCTGGACCTGGGTTCAAGATTCATCCTGGACCTGGGTCCAAGATTCATCCTGGACCTGGGTCCTAGATTCATCCTGGACCTGGTTCCAAGATTCATCCTGGACCTGGGTCCAAGGGAACATGTAGACCAGGATGAATTACAACAATTGGATATGCTGAATGTTGAAGACAAAGTAAAATAACTTAAGTTAAATCAAGTTTATAAAATTGCTCACAAACAGTGTCCAGAATATCTTGCTGCCAATTTTGTCAAGGCTGGGAACCAAAGCAGTCATAGTACTAGGGGAAGAGAGTACAACTTTGTAATACTTTGTAGTACCTCTTACTAAATGACTTACACGAACATAACAACAACTGTAATTATTACACAGCAGAACAAGAAAAACACTACACAAAGCCAACAACAACATAACTATCTTTAACTACAATGTCAAATGTTTCAGCAAACATTTTGATGACCTCACTGCATTATTAACCCTTTGACTGTCGGAGACCCCTTTCTGAAACTGTCATTTCATGTCGCAAAATATTTGAAAAAAAAAAAATTATTTTTTCTTATCAAAATGTTAAGATTATTTTTCTGATTGTTTAAATCCCCCAAAAATAATTTTGTGATCAGTACTTACCGAGATATAGAGGCATAAAGTTGGCAAAAAATGAGCCGCGTATGGCAACAGCGGCGAATGCCGCTCACCCGGTAAACTTTGGTTTACTTCCTTTCATAGGCTTCTTGTTTTTTTCACTATTTTATTTTTTAACCTAACTTATGTGGCCTGTGAGACCAAAGTAAGGTGCAATGTATATACAGTGGTCACTCGGTTTTCGCCGAAAATTCGTTCCAGAATGCTGCTCAAGTGCCATTACCGAACGAATTTACTTCCTTAAGAAAAAATGTCACGTAGGTTAGTCTATTTCAGACCCCCAAAAATACACTTGCAACAGCACTTATGAAAATACACTTACATAAATGTTCGAGTTTGGAGATGCACGAAAACCGAGGGACCACTGTATATACACTCGTTGTATGAAACACAATAATCGCACAAACATTAGTATCATTATATTGTTTACAAAACTTGTTTACACCAACCAACAATAAAAAAAAATTGTTTATTACTATTGTTCTATAATATATACAGTGGTCCCTCAACTATCGTAATTAATCCGTTCCAGGAGCTATTACTTTACATGAAATTTACAAAATTCGAAACCTTTTTTCCCTTAAGAAATAATGTAAATACAATTAATCCGTTCCACCCAAAAATATTGACATACTAAATAATATAAAACTATATACAGTGGTACCTCAGTTTACGATATTTTTTCGTTCCAGAATGCTGTTCAAGTGCCATTACCAAACGAATTTATCCCCATAAGGAATGATGTAAAATAGACTAGTCCTTTTAGACCCCCAAAAATACACTTACAAAAGCATTTAAAAAAATAAACGAATTTGGGGACCATCGTAAACAGAGGTACCACTGTATATTTTTTTTTTTTTTTTATTAACACATCGGCCGATTCCCACCAAGGCAGGGTGGCCCGAAAAAGAAAAACTTTCCTCATCATTCACTCCATCACTGTCTTGCCAGAGGGGTGCTTTACACTACAGTTATAAAACTGCAACATTAACACTCCTCCTTCAGAGTGCCGGCACTGTACTTCCCATCTCCAGAACTCAAGTCCGGCCTGCCGGTTTCCTGAATCCCTTCATAAATGTTACTTTGCTCACACTCAACAGCACGTCAAGTATTAAAACCATATGCCTCATTCACTCCTATCAAATACGCTCACACATGCTTGCTGGAAGTCCAAGCCCCTCGCACACAAAACTTCCTTTACCCCTCCTCCAACCTTTCCTAGGCCGACCCCTACCCGCCTTCCCCCCACTACAGATTTATACACTCTCAAGTCACTCTGTCTCGTTCCATTCTCTCACATGTCCAAACCACCTCAACAACCCCTCCTCAGCTCTCTGGACAATCGTTTTGGTAATCCCGCACATCCTCCTAATTTCCAAACTCCGAATTCTCTGCATTATATTCACACACACATTGACCTCAGACATGACATTTCCACTGCCTCCAGCCTTCTCCTCGTTAACATATACATATATATATATATATATATATATATATATATATATATATATATATATATATATATATATATATATATATATATATATATATATATATATATATATCTTTATATATATATATATATATCTTTATATATATATATATATCTTTATATATATATATATACAGTGGTACCCGGTTTACGATATTTTTCATTCCAGAATGCTGTTCAAGTGCCATTACCAACGAATTTATCTCCTTAAGAAATGTTGTAAAATAGACTAGTCCTTTTAGACCCCCAAAATTACACTTACAAAAGCATTTAAAAATAAACTTACATAAAAGGGTGAGTTTGGGGACCATCGTAAACCGGGGTACCACTGTATATCTTTATATATATTTTTTTTTTTATTAACACATCGGCCGATTCCCACCAAGGCAGGGTGGCCCGAAAAGAAAAACTTTCATCATCATTCACTCCATCACTGTCTTGCCAGAAGGGTGCTTTACACTACAGTTTTAAAACTGCAACATTAACACCCTCCTTCAGAGTGCCGGCACTGTACTTCCCATCTCCAGAACTCAAGTCCGGCCTGCCGGTTTCCTGAATCCTTCATAAATGTTACTTTGCTCACACTCCAACAGCACGTCAAGTATTAAAAACCATATGCCTCCATTCACTCCTATCAAATACGCTCACACATGCTTGCTGGAAGTCCAAGCCCCTCGCACACAAAACTTCCTTTCCCCCTCCCTCCAACCTTTCCTAGGCCGACCCTACCCCGCCTTCCCTCCACTACAGATTTATACACTCTCGAAGTCACTCTGTCTCGTTCCATTCTCTCTACATGTCCAAACCACCTCAACAACCCCTCCTCAGCTCTCTGGACAATCGTTTTGGTAATCCGCACCTCCTCCTAATTTCCAAACTCCGAATTCTCTGCATTATATTCACACCACACATTGACCTCAGACATGACATCTCCACTGCCTCCAGCCTTCTCCTCGTTGCAACATTCATCACCCATGCTTCACACCCATATAAGAGCGTTGGTACAACTATACTCTCATACATTCCCTCTTTACTTCCATGGACAAGGTTCTTTGTCTCCACAGACTCTGAAGTGCTCCACTCACCCTTTTCCCCTCATCAATTCTATGATTCACCTCATCCTTCATAGACCCATCCGCCGACATGTCCACTCCCAAATATCTGAATACATTCACCTCCTCCATACTCTCTCCCTCCAATCTGATATCCAATCTTTCGTCACCTATTCTTTTGTTATCCTCATCACCTTACTCTTTCCTATATTCACTTTCAATTTTCTTCTTTACACACCCTACCAAATTCATCCACCAACCTCTGCAGCTTCTCTTCAGAAATCTCCCAAAGCACAGTGTCATCAGCAAAAGCAACTGTGACAACTCCCACTTTGTATTTGCTTCTTTATCTTTTAGCCCAACACCTCTTGCCAAGACCCTCGCATTCACTTCTCTTACAACCCCATCTATAAATATATTGAACAACCACGGTGACATCACACATCCTTGTCTAAGGCCCACTTTTACTGGGAAATAGTCCCTTCCCCCCTACACACTCTAACCTGAGCCTCACTATCCTCATAAAAACTCTTCACTGC
Organism: Cherax destructor; assembly: GCA_009830355.1. Classification (NCBI taxonomy): domain Eukaryota; kingdom Metazoa; phylum Arthropoda; class Malacostraca; order Decapoda; family Parastacidae; genus Cherax; species Cherax destructor. Next base: position 13,087 of record WNWK01028665.1, on the reverse strand, counting down.
TTTCAGTAACCTTCCTCCTATTCCATACACCTGCAACATCTGCCACATTGCCCCCTATCTACCCTATCATACGCCTTTTCCAAATCCATAAATGCCACAAAAACATCTTTACCCTTATCCAAATACTGTTCACCTATATGTTTCACTGTAAACACTTGGTCTACACACCCCTACCTTTCCTAAAGCCCCCTTGTTCATCTGCTATCCTGCTTTCTGTTTTACTCTTAATTCTTTCAATAATAACTCTACCATACACTTTACCAGGTACACTCAACAGACTTATTCCCTATAATTTTTGCACTCTCTTTTGTCCCTTTGCCTTTATACAAAGGAACAATACAGCTCTCTGCCAATCCTAGGTCCTTACCCTCTTCCATACATTTATTAAATAATAGCACCAACCACTCCAAAATTATATCCCACCTGCTTTTAACATTTCTATCTTTATCCCATCAATCCCAGCTGCCTTACCCCTTTCATTCTACCCACTGCCTCACGAACTTCCCCTACACCCACAACTGGCTCTTCCACACTCCTACAAGATGTTATTCCTCCTTGCCCTACACACGAAATCACAGCTTCCCTGT
>WNWK01028665.1:0-7500 GCA_009830355.1 Cherax destructor | reverse complement strand
CACAGGAGACTTTAATATAAATCTCCTACAAGATCAGGAGCCACAAGAAACTGAATTCACAAACACTATTAGCAACTGCTTGCTGCTACCAACAGTAACAAAACCTACAAGAATCTCTGAGTTTTGCCTCCCTATTAGACCACATCTAGACTAACTCCATATCCCCTTTAAAATCAGGCATAATCACAGATAATACCACAGACCACTACCCTACCTTTCTCATAACCAACCTCGGTAAATTACCCCTAGAGACTACTAAACTTACCTTCAGACTACATAATGAGACAGCTATTAATAACTTCATAACAGCTATGACAAACATCGACTGGCAAACCGAGATAGACATCTATACAGATAGTGACATATGTATTAATAATTTTCATAAAAAGACCCAATACCTCTATAACATGCATTGCCCTAAAAAAAACTAAACAGATCACAACTAAGAGACTAAACAGTCCCTGGCTAACACCCAGCATTCTCAAAACCATTAATATAAAACACCTACAGTGGACCCTCGGTTAGCGGCCGTAATCCATTCCAGGAGCTAGGCCTTTTAACCGAAATGGCCTTTAACCCTCTGAGGGTCGAGAGGCCCTCTCCCAAATTTGTTCTCAGGGTCGAAAAATTTAAAAAAAAAAAAAAATGATTTTTTTCTTATGAAATGATAGAGAATCTTTTTATGATCATAACGACACCAAAATTATGAAATTTGATGGAAAACTAATGGAATTATGCTCTCGCGAAGTTAGCTGTATCGGCGATATTTACGCATCGGCGATTTCGCCCACTTTGAGCCATATTTTCGGCAAATTCCAATGTTTCAGTCTACTAAAATTATACCTATTTCGCTAGAATTCTATTTGTTCTATCAATTGAGTATAAGAAACTGCCAATTTACTTATTTCAACTTCCCAATAAAGTGGTCAGAAATTGGCAATTTGGCCAATTTCACACAAATTTCAAAAGATGCCAATTTCAAAATAGGGCCCAGAATAAACGAGACAGACATTCCTGGCACTCAAATAACATTTTATCTGTTCATTAGTCACGTCTCCAGGCCCCTCTTACATTACTTTTGCTTTCCATTTTGAATTTTTATTCTCAAAAAAAAATAGAAGATTTACTGTTATGTATACAACTGCATCATTGTAAAAACGGTATAAATAATATCAGTGCACTTGTGCAAGAATATTAGACACGCCAGTTGATATGTATTGGACGCATGGCATAATTTGTTTACTCTTGAACATCTGCAAAAATCGAACATTTTCGCTACTTTGCGCTCAGTTTCAAGGTACTTGTCATCGTAAAACCAATTAAAATCATCACTATATCTGTAATATATCTTCCATTCTATCAAATGAGACCAAGAAAACCGGAATACAACCATAAATACCATACGAAAATACACCCAAAAATCGGTTTTAAACCAAAAAAACGGTCAGTTTTTTTTTTTCTCATTATGCACTGCGTGCTTCAGGATTTTTTTTATACTGCGCACACTGACCACGCAGACCCATTCTTTCATATGTAGGCCTGCCAGCTTTCTTAGACCAGATTTGAAGGTGCTAGAATTTATGAGAACAAGTACGTGACTGACCCTAGCTGCAATGATGTACTAGTACGTGACCGACCCTCAAAGGGTTAACTGAAATAATATTCCCCATAAGAATTAATGTAAATACAATTAATTCGTTCCAGACAAAAAAATATCAAAAAAATATTTTTTTTAAGATTAACTATAGTTTTACATACACAAAGCAATGAGAACTAAATAAAATGACTAAAGAAATGGATAAATGAACATTTAAATCACTATTACATACCTTTATTGAAGGCAGGAGGAGAGTATTGTTTGGAGACAGGACAAACTACTCCCTTCAACATGATGCTAATATCAACTCTATATGGTTTATTTATCTATCACAATTCATCTAATATGACATAATAAACAATATAAATAACACAGAAACCTCATGTACACTCTAGAATGAATAAAATGTCATTACATATGTGGCTAGTGGTGGCAGCGGCAGGAGTTTGTTTGGAGACAGAACAAGATAGTCCTTCAATGACACTAATATCAACACTTCGACTTATTTATCTATCACAATTCATCTAATATGACACAATAAACAATATTAATAACATAGAAACATGATATAAACTCTAGAATGAATAAAACATGTCATTACGAATTTAAGGACTGGTTGTAGTGTGTTGTTGTTGTCGCAGTACATATAGTGGTGGTGGTGGGCCTTCCAGCAAAGCCACCACCAGTATTCACACAAACAATGTGTACCTAATTTATAAATAAGAAATATTTACACTTTAATTTATAAATAAGAAATATTTACACTTTAATTTATAAATAAGAAATATTCACACTTATATAAATAAGAAATATTTACACTTACCTTGGAGGAGATGGTATCAGAAGGCGGCTCTGGACTCAGTGCCCTTATACTCCTCAAACAACAATGGAGGAGTTAAGTTTCGTGTCATCATTTTTCTATTGGTTAATCACTTAACTTACCTGCTACACTGTTAATGCTACACTTTATTGCTGGCTGGTGCTATAGCCTTTATCGACTCCTGCTGCCCTTTACCAAAAGGCTGGCACTCTGAACTTTCTTTGGCCCCATGGTGGCTTATTTCACAGTCACAATCAATAAACAAGCACCAAAATGAACGGATGAATGGATAGAACATGCAGAGTATTTCTTACTCAACGAGAGAGAGATGCAGACTGAGTTTGATATGCGTGAGGAAGAGGCGTCCCCGGCGGGTTGACGCGTCCCACACGGCCGCTAACTGAAAAAACGGCCGCTAACTGGGAGCTGTAAAACTGGCCACTAACTAAGTTGGCCGCTAACAGGAACGCTGCTAACCGAGGGTTAGCGGCCCGGTTTACGTTATTAATTCGTTCCAGAATGCTGTTCAATTGCCGTTACCAAACAAATTTGTTCCCTTAAGGAATAATGTAAATTTGATTAGTCCTTTTAGACCCCCAAAATACACTTACAAAAGCACTTACAAAAGCACTTACAAAAATACACTTACATAATTGTTGGAGTTTGGAGGTAAACGTAAACCGGAGGTCCACTGTATAAGTTAATTTTAAGATTGCCCACAATGCTCTGCATATAAAGAGCTTTTGGCATGTACACCCCATTATTTCAATTACATGTACAGTGGACCCTCGGTTAGCGGCCGTAATCCGTTCCAGGAGCTAGGCCTTTAACCGAAATGGCCTTTAACCAAAATAATATTCCCCATAAGAATTAATGTAAATACAATTAATCCGTTCCAGACAAAAATATTAAAAAAGAAAAAAAAAATTAACAATTAAATTAGTATTACATACCTTAATTGAAGACTAATGCTGGCTTCTGGAAGATAGGGAGGAGAAAATAGAGAGGAGTTAGTTTTTGGAAGGGGAATCCCCCTCGAAAAGGACTTCAGGTAACAAGTCCCTCTCTGGGGTTACTTCCCTTCTTTGTCTTTTAATGCCACTAGGACCAGCTTGAGAGTCACTAGAACCTTGTCTAGATAAATAAGTGTCCAAAGTGCTCTGTTTCTGGCGCCTCTTTAACATTTCTCTGAAGTGGGACAAGGTTTTGTCACTAAACATGTTGCAGATATGGCTTGTTTCAGCTTGGTCAGGATGGTGTTTTTCAACAAAACTTTGTAACCTATTCCACATTCCACACATTTTCTTAATCACTGAAGAAGGCACCTCCTCTCTCTCTTCCTCCTCCTGTGAAGCATGTTCCTGAGCTGTGGTCTGTTGCTGTTCCAGATGAAGCTCTTGCAGCTCTTCAGTTGTTAGCTCTACCCTGTGGTCCTCCACCAACTCTTCCACATCCTCACCACTCACCTCCAACCCCAGGCTGTTCCCCAATGTCACAATATCTTCCACAACAGGCACAGGGTCGTCAGCTGCAAATCCTTCAAAATCCCTCTGTTGGACACAATCTGGCCACAGTGGTCTCCAAGCAGAGTTCAAAGTCCTGGTAGTCACTCCCTCCCAAGCCTTACCTATAAGGCCTATGCAGTTGTAGATATTGAAGTGAATCTTCCAGAACTCTCTAAGGGTCAATTCAGTGTCTGAGGTCATTTCAAAGCACTTCTGAAACACTGCTTTGGTGTACAGTTTCTTGAAGTTAGAAATGACCTGCTGGTCCATGGGCTGGAGAAGAGAGTGGTGTTAGGAGGCAAGAACTTCACTTTTATAAATTTGAAGTCCCTAGACATTTGGTCTTCCAAGTCTGGAGGATGTGCAGGAGCATTGTCCAGTACCAGGAGGCACTTGAGTCCCAAATTGTTATCCTGAAGGTATTTTTTCACACTTGGGCCAAACACATCATTAACCCAATCTTTGAAAATTGACCTTGTGGCCCATGCATTTTGACTTGATTTCCACATCACACACAATCTTTTCTTGTGAACATTGTGTTTCGTGAACACTCTGGGAGTTTCAGAGTGATACACGAGTAAAGGCTTCACTTTGAAATCCCCACTTGCATTGCTACACAACATGAGAGTTAGCCTGTCTTTCATAGGCTTGTGTCCACGCAGTGTCTTTTCCTCCTGTGTGATGTAGGTCCTGTTGGGCATTTTCTTCCAAAACATGCTTGTTTTGTCACAGTTAAACACTTGTTGGGGTTTCACATTTTCACTCTTTATGTAGTCCTGAAATTCCTGCACAAACTTTTCAGCAGAATGTTTGTCTGAACTTGCAGCCTCACCATGCCTTACAACACTGTGTATGCCACTACGCTTCTTAAATCTCTCAAATCAGCCTTTGCTGGCCCTAAATTCACTACCAGCAGCACTTGTTCCAGGAGTTTTCTTCACAAGATCTTCATGCAAACGCCTTGCCTTCTCACAAATAAAAGACTCCACTACAGTCTCCCACCATTTGTTTTTCTTTAGTCCACAATAATAATAACTTTTCCATTTGTTCCATTATTGGTGACCTTTGTTTCGTAAGCACATTTACTCCTTTGGCAACATCAGCCTCCTTGATCTGTTCTTTCTTTGACAGGATGGTTGTAATTGTTGATTTGTTTTTCCCAAACATCCTGGCAAGTTCCAGCACTCGCATACCACTCTCATATTTCTCAATCACTTCTCTCTTAAATTCCATGGTATTTCTCACTCTCTTTGCCACAGGAACTTTACAAGGAACTTTCTTGGGAGCCATGGTTACTTATTTCGCAGTTGCACTGGCAAAAAATAATGGAAAACAAGCGAAATGTTTGTATGAATGAGCAGAAGCTTCCTACGTACCGAGAGACACAAACAAACTGAAGCGCAAGCGTCCCCAGCCGGCGGGTTGACGCATCCAATACGACCGCTAACCGGCCGCTAACCGAGTTGGCCGCTAACAGGAACGGCCGCTAACCGAGGGTTCACTGTATATGAACATCTTCGTATCATGTCACAACAAAATATTATTATTATTATTATAGTACCCACTGTCAGTGGCCAGGCTTCAAACACCTTTTATTGTACAGCAATAAAGGAATGGAACAGACTGCCTGCACATGTCAAAGCCAGTCATAGCATGAACCAGTTCACGAAGAGAGCCAAAAGGTACCTAACGAATGTAGCGAAAGAAAGGTACCTAATGAATGTAGCGACAGAAAGGTACCTAATGAATGTAGCGACAGAGAGGTACCTAATGAATGTAGCAACAGAAAGGTATCTAATGAATGTAGTGACAGAAAGGTACCTAATGAATGTAGTGACACAAAGGCAGGAGAATCATTTTTTTATTTTTTTTTGGGTAACACACATGTAAATATAAACAACTAATTTTGCCTTATTCCTAGTATATCTCCTTTACAGTATAATAAAAAGATATTATCCCCTTTATAGTATAATAATAAGATATCACCTTTATAGTATGATAATGAGATATTAAAAGGACCCCAATGGAAATAAGTCACTTTGTCTGACTTTTTTTGGGTTATCCTAAGATCTTTCCACATATGCTGCTATGTATGATAATCTATGTAACTGTATTTGTGTGTACCTGAATAAACTTACTTACTTTACTTACTAACACAAGAGACGCCGTCTGGTTCCCTAAGTGTTTTTTTGTTTTTTTTTATTAACACATAGGTCGTTTCCCACCAAGGCAGGGTGGCCCAACAAAGAAAAACTTTCATCATCACTCACTCCATCACTGTCTTACCAGAGGCGTGCTTACACTACTGCTGCAAAACTGCAACATTAACACCCCTCCTTCAGAGTGCCGACACTATACTTCCCATCTCCAGGAATCAAGTCCGGCCCGCTGGTTTCCCTGAATCCCTTCATAAATGTTACCTTGCCTACACTCCAACAGCACGTCAAGTCCTAAAAATCATTTGTCTTCATTCGCTCCTATCTAAAAGCTCACACACGCTTGCTGGAAGTCCAAGCCCCTCGCACACAAAACCTCCTTTATCCTCTCCCTCCAACCTTTTCTAGGCCGACCCCTACCCCGTCTTCCCTCCACTACAGATTTATATCCACATAATCCTTGAATTTATACATTTATGTTCCCTCTTCTCTCTCCATAACTGATCCTTCAACATTATTGCTACCCCTTCCTTAGCTCTAACTCTCTCAATACTCCTGACTTAATCCCATTTATTTCTCCCCACTGAAATTCGCCTACCCACTTCAACTTTGTTTTGCTCATTGCTAGGACATTCAACTTCTTTTCATTCATAACATTACCAATCATCTCTTACTTATCATCTGCACTACATCCACGCACATTGAGACATCCCAATTTTATGAAGCTTTTCCTTATCTTGTTTTTAGTAATTTATACAGGAGAAGGGGTTACTAGTGCATTGCTCCGGGCATTTAGTCACTTCTTATGACACGCATAGCTTACGGAGGAAGAATTCTGCTCCACTTCCCCATGGAGATAAGCAGAAATAAACAAGAACAAGAACTAGGAAGAAAAATAGAAGAAAAACCCAGAGGGGTTAGTATATATATGCTTGTACATGCATGTGTAGTGTGACCTAAATGTAAGTAGAAGTAGCAAGACATACCTGCAACCTTGCATGTTTATGAGACAGAAAAAGAGACCAGCAATCCTACCACCATGCAAAACAATTACAGGCTTATGTTTCACACTCATAAGGTAGGACGGTAGTACCTCCCTGGGTGGGTGCTGTCTACCAACCTACTATCTGTAGATATTATCTACTTTATAGTATAATAAGGTATTACAAGGACCCCACTGGAAATAAGTCACTCTGACTTTTTTGGGTTATCCTAGGTAGTCTACACATATGCTGCTATGTATGATAATCTATGTAACTGTATTTGTGTATACCTGAATAAACTTACTTTATTTACTTACTAATACACACTTTGACAGGCCGAGGCCTATACACGCGTCCGTATTGTTCCGTGTTTTTTCGTGTTTTTCGCGGTCTCCTCTACGTGCTAGAACCTTAAAACTGTGCCAGTGATCTTATAAGG
>WNWK01028664.1:0-25162 GCA_009830355.1 Cherax destructor | reverse complement strand
TAGGCATGTGTATTAGTAAGTTATGATTTTTCAAAAAACTATTAACTCCCATCATGTTTTTTTTTGATAAAAAATTAATTGTTCCCAATTTGCTTTTTGTTTCATTGATTAGTGTTAAAATTTGTGTGGCAGTTTTATGGTAGCTATTAAACAAGAATAACAGAAACTAATAAGAGCGCTTCATGTCATCCTTTTTTGGTAACTAATATTGTCACGTATTAGTATTTTTGTTTTTTAAATAATAATTGTAATATACATGTATTTATTTTCATTATCATTGGCTACTCGGCCTGTATTGATATCTTAATGGTTTATTACTCAAGTTGGATAGATTCCAGTCAGATTTGGTTTCGGGTGAACTCACACTTTAGTTTCAGGACCTGAGTGATCCTCGGTTTTCCGTTGTATGTCCTCATTTTGTAATTAATTCGTTGAAACACATTCTACATCTTGAATTTCTTCCTGCGGGAAAAGTTTGATGCATGTCTGTGAATTTCTAAAATTAATTGTCCATTGTAACTTAATTGAAAATTTTTATTAAAACATTGTTATCTAATAATAATAATTTTCTTGCTTAGTATAGAAAGTTATTTAAAAATCATTTTAAGCGTTGTGAATGTGGAAAATATTTATAACAAAGATTTAAGCCATATTAGAATAATTTGTCGGACTATTTGTAAAGCAGATTACAATTTTATATTTGTAAACTTTACTAAAAAAGTTTGAATTTTTGTCAGTTCATGCATTTACATATTTTCTAGGTAAGACAAAAAAATTTAGAATGGTCATCTGAACATAGAGTAATTGAATATGATTTGAAAACCTTCCAAATTTGCATACAATTGAGTCTGTAATGGAAAAATTATAAAACTTTAATTTATTTGCTGAGGCTTCAGACATTTGCACATTTTGGCACAGTTTCACCCATACTATGGTTACTTGCCTCGATTTTTAATACTGACGTGTTTTCAGTAAATGAAAATACCATACACCAATCTCAACTGTTTGGAAACCAATTTGGCTGATCGTATTAATAAAAGGAAATTTTTGTGAGAAAGTGATAGTATTGTTTTAAATTATGCTAATTAGGGAAAGAACAGTACTAGTGTAAATTTTTTTTAAAAAAATGGGTTGGGTACTGTTACATTCAAGCAATGTCATGGTTGACCCAGTTGCATCCCCCTCCTTTTGTTATGGCTGAAGATAATTTTGTGTATAATGTATGATAGTGTTTTATGTACATATTATTGAAAGGCATAAGAATGCTGCCCAGTGCATCATCCCATTGTCAATAAAGATACCTATAGTACAGTACTTTATAATTATGATAATCAACCATTTTGGCATGTTCTGAATTTATTCTTTTTATTGTGGCCTTTAAGGGTTGATGCACTTGCAATTGTCACCTAAACAAAATTATTCAAGTGCTCTATCCTTTTTAAAAAAAATATTTGGTATCCCTTGGGCTATTTTTTACTTTTATTTTGTTTTGAATCAATTAATAATATATTTAACTGTTGTCCATTTTTTAAATAAAGGAATAAAAGTGTGTTGACCCCATTACTAAAAGGAATTAACACTGATAAATCTTGTTGGGTTGTCATTTAAAATTTTGTTATTTTGTATATACTAGTTTTATATGTTTTGCAGCTGTCAAATCCATTTATAGATATCCAAAGTGATGAATCAAGTGTTACCATTATTTGAGGTGAAATTTGCTCTGCACCTTATCATTCATTTATAACATTAAAATCATAATTTTTATCTTTAAAATGGTCTTTAGTGAAAGAGTTTTAAAGATGTAAGAACTTGTCACGAATACCTGGGAAAATATTTAATATATAAAGTTGTTATTTTGTTCATGCATTTCAGAAATGTTATAATCTATCGCCTCATCATGTGAATATTGTAATAAAGTTTGTCATAATATTTTGCTCACTTTGGTTTTATTTATCATGAAATTTGTACCAGGATATAATGTGCACTGCTTGCAAAGTTAGTCAGGCATCATTGGGGATGTCTAGTGACTGCATTGATACAGATTTGACTTTGATGGAAAGTAGAAAAGGACACATTGATTCCTGGCCCTGATGGGTATTCTATGTGTAAGTAGATCCCTCTTTAAGGGGGCTCCTTGACGTGGTAAGAGGCTTCGGCAGGAGGTTGGACCTTGGTCTTCTTCCTCAGACCGAACCTAATTCACCCCAATCCCCTCCTTTTCCCATCTCCCCCATCCTCCTTTTCCCTTTCCTCCTCCTCCTCCTCATCCCTCCCTTATTTCCTTCCCAGTTTTACCCGGGAGCTTCTCTCCTCAGGCATTCTAGTTCCTAGGTAGGGGAAGGGTATCGTAGTCCATCCCATTCGTTGAGGTCCTTGGCGGTGGTGTGTTTGCCGTGGAATCTGATCGCCTGGGGATGTCCCGATCCTCCCGGTCACCCGGGGGTGGCTTTGGGTATCTTTTCGGGCGCGGGTGTATCTCTGGAGGCCACCTTTCGGATTCCGGGGTGGTGGCCAAGGCGGTATGCTTGGCGGATATCCGGCCGCCTCTCTTTTGTCGCCGAGATGGCTCTGGATGTGAGGTTGCTATCCCGGATTGCTGGTTTACTGGCGTGGGGTAGGGTATGGACAGGGTTCCAGCAGCATCTGCACTACTTGCGGTGTTGAGGTCCTCTTGGGCACGGAGGGGGATTTGCGCCTTTCATTCCTCCTAGGACCTATTCCTCCACGTTCCCCCTTTTTTATTCTTTTTTATTTTTATTTTCTTTTTTCTTTCTTTTTTTTTTTCTTAAAATAAAAAGAAAGAAGATAACCATGGCTGACCCACTCCATGAACCCACTCACCCCGGGCCCCTTCCTGATACCGCACCCAGTACTGACCCTGCCTCGTTAACGGATGACTCTTTGGACACCTCTCATGCCCTGTACCTCTTGTTGCTTGGTTCGTCACCTGCTTCAGGTACCGAGTCCCGACTGGCCCTTTGATACGTCTGACCTTCCTTTCTCTGACCTTGATTCCGCTTCTCCTCGACGGTGCGGCAATTTGAATCGCCGCCCGTCTCCCATCGGACCACCCCGGTCCCACACAAAACGACCAAGACCCACACATGACGATTCGACACTCCCTTCTCGTTCATCGCAGAAACGACCAGCTCGTCCTCACTCCCCTTTAAACTACTAATGGACAAAGTTTTTTACTCTTGTCAACTTCTCCTAATACCTATCTTTCAGACCATAGTATTGGTAGGCTCTACTACGCCATGTTGGTCAAAACATCTCATTTCACGCTCTCAAGGCGGCACTCGCATCATCACGGTCCAGAATGCTGGCCAAGCTCGTGATCTTTCTCTTCTCTACGACCATTGACAATACACCTGTTACTATTGACAAGCACCATTCCCTCAATTCTTGTTGTGGTTCTGTCATTTTGCCCCACACCATTGTCCAACGGAATTTCCAGACATGTGGTGATGACATTTTCGGCAGCTTAGGCTCCAAGAACTCCCTATCCTTAAAGTTGACACTTTTGTCCTCCCAGCCAATAAGAGACGTTATCCTTGCAATATAGCTCGTTAACGTTGACTGCCGAGAACTGCCACCTTCGGTCTACATTGCAGGTCAACGTTTACAAGTTAAAGGTGACCCCTACACCGCAGCAGTGTAGAAACTGCTGGCGTTTTTTGGGCATCCAGCAAAATATTGCAGGTCCATGGCAATGCCCAGTCTGTGGTGCTGGTGACCATGCAGTTCTTCTTGTACTCTACCTCCCTCTTGCCTTAACTGTCATGAGGCACATCCTTCATATTCTCGCCGTTGTCAGGTTTACCTGAATGAGCGGAAATCCGTTGTCTCAAAGAGGCGGAAGGCTTCTCCTATGCTATGGCTGTCTCTCATCTTCCCCAGGGAAACTTCCCCGATATTTCTTATTCTCGCATTGCTAAACGTCGCCCCGCTTCTGGGGTCCAACTTCCACGGCTTCCTCTGTGGTTGCCTCATCCCACAATCACCCGTCTCGAATCCTTTTTGATATTCTTGGCTCGAGGTCCCTACCTCGCTTCCCATACTGTCCACACTCCTTCCTCACTCACTGCACAATCCTGAGTCTACACGTCCTCGTTCTTCATCTAAACCTCAGCCCCCTCCTTCTCATAAGCCCAAAAATCCCTACTGCCAGTTGTCCTTCCTCTGACTAGTTCTATAACGTGTGTGGAGGTTCATCCTCCTCCTCATACACTACCTTCATCCCCTGTCCCCTCCCAAGCCCCTTCGACAGTTTCCTCTTCATCTCCTCACCCTCTCTTTAGTGCAGTCTATAGACTCCCGATCGTTGCTCACTCTTCTTCCATTTCTAATGTAGTCCCAATTCTGCATCTTTGACTTCCAAACACTGGAAGCTATTGCAGAATATATTACAGGACTGGACAGATGATGGACACTACTCCACCTGAGGTTCCTCATCTCTTCTTCGTCTCAACCCCCCCTTCCTTCAAACGTCCTCCTCCTTCTCTGATTACAGGTCTTCCGCTGCCTCCACACGTGGACTTTTCTAACCCTAGTCCATAGATTCTTCTCACTTCCACTATATCTTTCTCCATAAATCATGGCTTATTTACAGTGGAATATCCGAGGCCTCAGGGAACGGTGAGCTTCAGGTGTTGCTCTCTCAGTTTTCCCCTGTTGGGGTCTGTTTGCAAGAACCCAAATTACAATCCACTGTTATCAGGCCCTTTTCAGGCTATGATTTGTTATATTCATCGGATCCTTTTTCCGATGGAACCTTAACAAAGTGCTCTTCTTATACGCACTGGTGTTCCAACCGTCAGCTCTATGTTCCTTCTTCCTTACATTACCGCAGCCCGTATCTACTTGAATAAGTGGTATACACTCTGTTCTTTATATCTCTCCCTTGTGGGCAATGTCTATCCCAGATGTTGATTTTCTGGTTTCTTCCTTAGCCACCTTCTATTATCGGCGATTTTAACGACACCATTTCTCTGGGAGGATCGCACTGTGACTCCGTGGCATTCAGTTGAGGCATTTCTTGCTTCTCTTCCCTCCATGTTTTAAATACGGGTATCTACCCATTTTGATCCCCGAACTCATTCTTTCTCCTGCATCGATCTTTCCATCTGCTCTTCATCTACTGTCCTTGACTTCACCTGGTCTGTCCTCCCGGACTTACATGACAGCATCATTTCCCAATCATCCTTAAGTCCCCTCTGTTTTCTCCACCTCCTCATTGCCCACGCTGGCAATTTGACCGGGCGAAATGGGACCTTCGCACATCTTACTGCCTTTCATGAGGTTCCTATCTCGTCCTCCCATTGATGAGGTTTACATCTCTTTTCGTCCTCCATCTTCAGCGGCTTCACATTCTATTCCCAAACCTCGGGCAAGCATCCTCAGAAGTGCGTGCCTTGGTGGTCTCCTACTTGTGCTCGGGCAGTGCGTTTGAAACGTGCTGCATGGGGCAGGTATCGATATAACAGAACCACAGAGAGACTCCTTGATTTCAAGCAGAAGAGAGCTATTGCTCGTGTGTCATACGTGATGCTAAACGCACTTGCTGGCGAGATTCGTTTCTACTGTCACTTCGCTTCCTCGATGAGTGCAGTCTGGAAGAAAGTGCGGAAATTAAGTGGTAAATTCCCCGACCCGGCTCCTGTTCTTCAGGTTGCTGGTGTCGATATAGCACACCCTCTTGCCGTTGCCACTGAAATTGGTAACCATCTCGTCCGCATTTCTCAGGGCTCCATCTATGCCCTCGTTCCTTTCTTCTAAGTCTGCAGCGAGTTAAAGCCCTTAGATTTTTCTTCTCTTAGAGAAGAATCCTATAATGTGCCTTTTACCCTTCAAGAACTGAGGCAACACTCTTGCTTGCCGATCATCGGCACGGGCCAGACGGCATACATATTCGTATGCTACAGCATTTACATCAGTCTGCTCTTACTGTCCTCTTACGACTCTTTAATCTTATATGGTGCAAGGAGTTATTCCCAGCTGTGGAAGTCTGCTATTGTTCTCCTTTTCGAAAACCAGGTGCTCGGACGTGATCCTTCTCACTCCGTCCCATCGCTCTTACCAGTGCAGTTTGCAAGGTAATGGAACGTCTAGTTAATAGACGTTTGATGTGGTATTTAGAGACTCACAAAGTCTCTCCCTAGTCAGTTGGTTTCCGTAAGGGCCGTTCTGCCATTGACCCCTTGCTGCGCTTGGATACGTATATTCGTAATGCCTTTGCGAATAACCATTCGGTTATCGCTATCTTTTCGACCTTGAGAAGGCTTATGATACAACTTGGAGATATAATATCTTGGCCCAGGCCCACTCCTTAGGCCTCCGAGGCAACTTACCATTCTTTCTTAAGGCTTTCTTAACTGACAGACATTTCCGGTCCGGGTTCGTAATGAACTCTCCCGGAATTTGTCCAAGCTGAAGGTGTCCCCAGGGATGTGTTCTGAGCCAACACTTTTTCTGCTTGCTATAAATAATCTGGCATCTGTTCTCCCATCCAATATTTGGTCATCGCTCTATGTGGATGACTTTGCTATAGCTTGTGCAGGTTCTGACTGTCACCTCATTGCAGTTTCCTCCAGCATGCCATCAACCGGGTTTCTGATTGGGCCACCACTCACGGGTTTAAGTTTTCTAGTGGCAAAACTCATCAAATTCGTTCACTAGACGTTCAGTGGTCTCTGATCATCCATTGTACCTATACGGCTCACGTATCCCAGAACGTGATACAGTCAGGTTTCTCGGCCTCCTGTTTGACCCAGATTGTCCTGAAACCTCACATTACCTCTCTGAAGGCGACTTGCCATAGCCGGCTGAACCTCCTTAAAACCTCGACATCTTTCATGGGGGCTGATCGTAGAACTCTCCTTCGCCTACATTCAGCCCTAATTCTATCAAACTCGATTATGGTGACCAGATATATTCGGCAGCCCTCCTGCCACTCTTTCCAGCCTTAATCCCATCCATCACCAGGGATTACGCTTATGCCTTGGTGCTTTTCGTTCTTCCCGGTTGAGAGCCTCTATGTAGAAGCAACATTCCATCCTTGTCCGATCGTCGTGATGCACATTGCATTCGCTATTATGTTCGCTCATGACCTCCGCAATCCTTCCATGTATAGGATTGTCACAGATGTTAGTAGACACTCGTTATTTGTTCGTCGCCCCTGTTTACTTCGTCCCTTTTCTCTTCGTCTGCATTCACTCTTGTCTTCCCTTCAGCTTCCGCCTTTATATGTTCATGTGGCTTCACCCTTTCCTCTACCCCCTTGGGAAGTTCCTGCTGTCCGTGTCTGTTCTATTCCTCTACCTTGCGCGAAGCCCAACTGCCTACGGCGGCTTCTCGCTCTTTCTTTCTAGACCATTTCGTTCTCATTCCCATGCCATCGCAGTATACACCGATGGTTCAAAGTCATCTGACGGCGTCGGATTCGCAGCAGTGTTTCCGGACAGCGTCGTCGAGGGCATCTGTTACCCTCGGCTAGCATATTTACGGCTGAATTGTATGCCATTCTTGTGGCACTTATCCGATTGCATCTATGCCTGTATCACCATTTGTGGTCGTTTCAGACTCCCTTAGTGCTTTACAGGCTATCCGTAAAATTGATACACCTCACCCCTAGTTCTTCGTATCCACCTTTGTTACGCCGTATCTTTAGCAAGCATAAAGATATTGTCTTTTGTTGGGTCCCTGGTCATGTTGACGTACAGGGCAATGAACAGGCAGACACTGCTGCGCGGTCAGCAGTACATGACCTTCCAGTTTCATATAGAGGTGTTCCTTTCACGGACTATTTTGGGTCATTGCTACCCACCTTGCACCCGTTGGCACAACGCTGGTCTGACCTGCTGAATAAACTTCATTCTATTAAACCGGTTATAGGTTTCTGGCCTTCTTCTTGTCACCAATGTCGAGGTTGGGAGACTACACTCCCGTCTTCGCACGCCACACTCGTCTTACTCACGGGTATCTCATGGAGAGGCTCCTGCCCCTCTGTGAGCATTGTCAGGTTCCAGTGTCTGTTCGACATATCCTGTTGGACTGCCCACTCTATCAACGAGCACGCAGAATTTACCTCCAACGACGTCTTCGCTCTGCGGCCCTTTCTTTACCTTCCTTCTTGCAGATGGCCCCTCCTTTAATCCTGATTTCTCATTGACTTTTGACAGAAACTGACTTACTACACAAACTCTGAAGATTATACCTCTAGCACCTCCCTCAGTCCCTTCTACCTCGATCTCTTGCTACCCTCCTCCCCTGCACTATCCACCGTCATCTTGCACTCCATACCCTACTAATCGTCCATCTCCCTCTTACAACCCACTCTCCCTGCATCCTACAATAACCTGCAGCGCTGTATAACCCCTGTGGTTTAGCGCTTCTATTTGATTATAATAATAATGTAAGTAGATCATGATTACTTGTAGCTGCAAAGCTATATACCTTTGGTGTCTGTTTCCACTGAAAGCAGTTCCTTTACATTACTGGAAAATTAAGGCTTTCACTGATTCCTTAGACCACACTGGTTTGGACTTTCAGACTTTCATTGCTGCGTGTGTTTGCTATGCATGGAGACCTGATTGCCACTTGTTCCTGTGGAATTTGAGCTTACCCTTGGAGTGGAGGCTCTTCGTTGGCCAATATGCTTCTTGGGTGGATGGATCAGAATAAGGTAGGTTTGATGTCGCCCTTCATGAAACAATCAGCTGTCTTGGGGTGTGATGTGTGCTAATCTATTCTTCAATTTCCTGACAACTCCCAGTTCTCTTCTGTAAGCAGACACTGTAACTTCCTATTTAGTACTGTATCTCTCGCATTTCCTCCTCTAATTCAGTGTTTACCATCAGAGGCACCAACTGTGATGCAACTGAATTCCTCCCACAGTCCAGGAGCTTTAGCAGTAAATCCCTCAAAGACATAGTCTATGAACTCGGATTAAGTTGTAATAAATGACTGCCAGTGAATAAACAGAAAGATGGATGGGAGACTTGAACTGTGGTCTCAAGATCTGTTTATTCATTGACAGTCTGGTTTAGTGCTTCTTTTTGATTATAATAATCATTGACAGTCAGAGTTCAAAAACTATATGGCTTTGAGGGAGGGAAGAAAAGATTTACTGCTAGAGCTCCTGGGCTGTGGGAAGGAGTTTAGTTGGGTTACAGTTGATGCCTCTGATGGAAAACATGTACAGAAGTACTGTTTTCCATCTTCCCTATTAGAAGCCCCTTAGCCAATGTGGTAAAGTGCTGGACCTGTTAATCTTGGGACCATGGTTTGAGCTTCCTGTCCACATATACATATGTGTATGTATGTATATATACATACATACAGGCCCTGATACCAGAGCGTTGAAGATACACTATATGTGAGAGAGACATTTGGGCATAAGCAAAAAATAGATCTGTTTTCAGAGTAAACGTCGGAACTTTTTATGAAATTAAATAATAACGTGGTAGAAACCCATGAGAGATCTTGATCAAAGGAACTGAAGTTAATTTCTTGGGCCGAACATGAATGCCTCTCATTCATGACCCCTAAGGTTTTAGTGCTTTTCTTAAGGAAGGTGCCTTGATGCTGGTGAGAGGTTCTTGATCTAAGGAATTGGATCTGTGCTCCAATTCCCTGAATTAAGCCTGAATACCTTCCATTCCCCCACAGGCGCTGTATAACCCTTGTGGTTTAGCGCTTCTTTTGATTATAATAATAATTGATCCAAGGATTTGACTTCTTTAGATTGAACCTGAAATAAGCTTATTTAGGTGCAGGTACACAAGTAATAATCAAAAGAGCTACATGAACCCTACAGGTTTATCGCTTCCAGGTGAATAAGATTAAAATTCTATGGGTTTAGCGCTTCTAAGTAAATTATCCTTGATCACTGATTAAAATAATTGATAAAAAGTGAAAGTTTACGACTGAAATTTCGTTTTCCTTTTAAAGATTAATATAGAAAACGAGATGTTTAAGGTGTATTGATGCTGGATCAAGAGCCCTTTCTTGATCCAAGGAATCTGAGCCACCCATCTCCCTTCCCTTAGATCAACTTTATCTCTCATTGCCCAGGTGCTGCATGACCCTCCCGAGGGTTTAGCGTTTCTCTACGAAGATGATGAATATTGTAGAAAACGAGATACCAACCAGGGCATGAGTCAGTGTGCCAGAGTGCGTCATGAGGGACGGGTGTTACGTTCCTCTCTCGCCTATTATAGTCTCCTCCGTCTGCCTATTGCCATCACATCATGGTAAGATATGCTAGGTTTAATTTGTGGTTTATTAAAACAAATAGGAAATAAAAAATCTCGCCTGTTGTGCATAGTAATGACATTTTGTAAATAAGGTTTGTTTGGGTGAGGATTTTTATTTTTCTCAGTTACGTAAATAAAGTTTACCTGGGATGAAAATATGTGTAAAGGTACAATGTAAACTTCATTAATATATACAGGTGTGTGTGTGTGTGGGAGGAAGATGAGCTAAATAACTAACCCCGTCAACCATGTTTGTAATATGACAAGCATAGAAGTCTCCCTTTGGTATCCCCGCCCATGGTATTCTTAACTATTGAACAAAAATTACCATTTACCATTATTTACCACTTAGAAAATGTTATTTTAAACACTCGTGCTTAAGAGGAATGCACAGCCGAGAGTATTAAAAGAAATTTACCTGTGCTTTTGCTTTCAGCTTTTTCATTGCTGTACGAGGGAGGTGTAGCGCTGGTGAAGGGTTCTCGATCCAAGGAATTGGAGATTCCCTTCATTTCCTTGGATCACATCTGACTGCTGCCTCCTCTACAGTCACAACCCCTGTGACTTTAGCGCTCCCCATTATTTCAGTAACAAATAATTTGGTGTTTTTTCACTAGCTACGTCTGACAGGTGACCTGACTATACCTTCTGAGATAATAATATAATTATTTCACCTTTAAAATCCGATATTTTGGCTTATAATTAAACTTTCCCATGATGCAAGTGCAGAAATTATTTGTATTTTATTTAGGGCACTCACAGTAAACATAATTTTTAATATATAATCCAGCATTAACCCCAGAACAGACTATAATGCGAACTATACATACTAGAACGATGTGAAATATTTTGAAATCCTGTTACCAGTTTATAATATTGAATCGTATTAATTTTTTAAGTAACATGGGATTTAGAGCTCAATTTCTTTGCTTGTAAAAAGCCTTTTAATTAGTTTATTTTGAATATACTACTATATGTGAGAGGCATGAGGGCAGGGAGTACATGTAATATAGAAAAATTTGGCTCGTGAGACTTGTCTTAGGGGTGTGTTCCTTGATAGTGGTGAAGGGCTCTTGATCTTGTTAATTGGAGTTACCAATCCCCTTGGATCAAGCCTGATTACCTCCCATTCCCCAGGTGCTCTGTGACCCGTAAGGATTTAGTGCTTCCCTGTGTGAATGTGACGATAATCACGAGTGGGCAACCCACAGACATGGTTTGGCATACAACCTGCTGCTCATTTCCCTTCCAGGCTACACTATCACCCTCCCAAGGTTGCACTATCTTCCAGGCTACACTATCACCCTCCCAAGGTTGCACTATCTTCCAGGCTACACTATCACCCTCCCAAGGTTGCACTATCTTCCAGGCTACACTATCACCCTCCCAAGGTTGCACTATCTTCCAGGCTACACTATCACCCTCCCAAGGTTGCACTATCTTCCAGGCTACACTATCACCCTCCCAAGGTTGCACTATCTTCCAGGCTACACTATCACCCTCCCAAGGTTGCACTATCTTCCAGGCTACACTATCACCCTCCCAAGGTTGCACTATCTTCCAGGCTACACTATCACCCTCCCAAGGTTGCACTATCTTCCAGGCTACACTATCACCCTCCCAAGGTTGCACTATCTTCCAGGCTACACTATCACCCTCCCAAGGTTGCACTATCTTCCAGGCTACACTATCACCCTCCCAAGGTTGCACTATCTTCCAGGCTACACTATCACCCTCCCAAGGTTGCACTATCTTCCAGGCTACACTATCACCCTCCCAAGGTTGCACTATCTTCCAGGCTACACTATCACCCTCCCAAGGTTGCACTATCTTCCAGGGCTACGATATATTCTTCCCAAGGCTTCACTATCTTCCAGGGCTACTATATATTCTTCCCAAGGTTGCACTATCTTCCAGGGCTACGATATATTCTTCCCAAGGCTTCACTATCTTCCAGGGCTAGTATATATTCTTCCCAAGGCTTCACTATCTTTCAGGGCTTCTTTATCTTCCAGGGCCACGATATATCCCCAAGGCTTCACTATCTTTCAGGGCTTCTTTATCTTCCAGGGTTACGATATATTCTTCCCTAGGCTTCACCATCTTCCAGGGCTACAATATTCTTCCCAGGGCTGCTCTATCTCCCTTTCAGGACCACAATATCTCCCTCTCAAGCTACAGTATCTCTTTCAGGCCTGGTGGCCTGGTGGATAGAGCTCTCGCTTCACACACGGAGGGCCCGGGTTCGATTCCCGGCGGGTGGAAACATTTCGACGTGTTTCCTTACACCTGTTGTCATGTTGACCTAGCAGCAAATAGGTACCTGGGAGTTAGTAGACTGGTGTGGGTCGCATCCTGGGGGACAAGATTAAGGACCCCAATGGAAATAAGACAGACAGTCCTCGATGACGCACTGACTTTCTTGGGTTATCCTGGGTGGCTAACCCTCCGGGGTTAAAAATCCGAAGAAATCTTATCTTATCCAGGGTTACAATATCTCTTTAACTTGGCTATAGTAAGTTCTTTCCAGGGCTACAATATCTCCATAGCAGTGATAAAAGTATCTCCTCCCCAAGACTACAATATCTTACCGGGACTACAGTACCTTTTTCCAGGGTTATAGAACACTCCACTCCGAGAGAACAGGATACCAAAGCTTACAAAAAAATAATTTTGTTTACTAAGATAGTTTTCAATTTCAAGGAGGTAAAGAAGGCATTTCTGGTAGCCAGGAAGGGTGTTAGATGTACTCACCTATTTGTGGTTATAGGGGTCGATTCACAGCTCCTGGCCCTGCCTCTTCGCTGGTTGCTACAAGGTCCACTCTCTCCCTGTTCATGAGCCTTATCATGTGTGTTCCTGGGAAGTGCTCGGCAACACTTACGTTACTCATGTATATTAATTTGTGTAACTGTATGTATGTGTATCAAAATAAACATGCATGTGCAAACAGTATGTGGCTCTGATAGTGTTGACAAGTATACATTATGGAGACCTGGGTATGTCTCCATCGCCGCCACACCAATATAAGCACATTTACTGCGAGGACATTTATTTAGGTACAAGTATACATAAGTATACTTATGTATACTTATGTATACATAAGTATACCGGTCTGTGACCAGTAACACATACAATAAGATCATAGTAGACAGGTGATATCACAATATGCAGAACAACCAATGTGAAAAAAATAGTGAAATTCCAAGCGCTTTCGTCATTTCTCACATTTTCAAGGACCTGTGAGAAATCACGAAACGCTCTGAATTTTAATATATTTTTTACAGTGAGTGTTTTGATTGTTTTGCATAGTAATATATGCGTAAATTGCGTAAGATAACTGAAAAATCGAAAAAACTGCTTATTTCCGCCGAAGCTAGAGACCAGAGAGTACACGTTTGTTATATAGACCTAAACCAGCTGTAAGACCCCTCAAGGGGAGGCTCCTTGATGCTGGTGAGGGGCTCTTGATCTAAGATATTAGACCTGTGCTTCAGTTCCTTGAATCGAGTCTGAATGCCTTCCTTTCCCCCCTCCCCCGCAGGCGCTGTATGACCCTTTCGAGTTTAGCGCTTCCCCATTCATTTAATGACGACCAATTATAGGAAGTGACTTTATGTATACGAGTGTGTGAGTGTACTCACCTATTTGTGGTTGCAGTGGTCGATTCATAGCTCCTGGCCCCGGTGTTTTTTGTTTTTTTTTGGAGGACCATGAACGTGCCACCAACAGTTTTCAACAAAATTATCACAACTGTATATTTTTTTTGTATTTTATGGTGGGCATAACACGGCACATTGTTATATTCAC
This sequence comes from Cherax destructor, assembly GCA_009830355.1. NCBI lineage: Eukaryota > Metazoa > Arthropoda > Malacostraca > Decapoda > Parastacidae > Cherax > Cherax destructor. Next base: position 11,096 of record WNWK01028664.1, on the reverse strand, counting down.
ACTTCATGGTTTCCGTTGCAGGCAGCCATTAAATTGCTGTCTGTATCGCAAAACCACAACAAACCGCTAACAAATTCCATATTGACTAACTCACACAGAAACTGTGTGAGTTTTTCCATATATTATTGACATAACAACTTGCCTTGCAATTACATTATTCAATTTCCTCTGAAATAGCCTATTTCTGCGTCATCTTATATTCTACTAAAAAATTAATATTTTTTTCTAGGTGAGGTTATCATGTATTAAATACCTAATCTCACGTATATATAACCAGCAATATCGAAATGAGAGATATAGTATATGGCTTTCATCTCTCAGCATGAGACATGTGGTGATGGTACCTTAACTCGTATCCCCACGTACATTGTTTCTTAACGCTATAGTATCCCATTGTTTCTTAATACTATAGTATCCCCACGTACATTGTTTCTTAACACTATAGTATCCCATTGTTTCTTAACACTATAGTATCCCCACGTACATTGTTTCTTAACACTATAGTATCCCCACGTACATTGTTTCTTAACACTATAGTATCCCATTGTTTCTTAACACTATAGTATCCCCACGTACATTGTTTCTTAACACTATAGTATCCCATTGTTTCTTAACACTATAGTATCCCATTGTTTCTTAATACTATAGTATCCCATCATTGTTTCTTAACACTATAGTATCCCATTGTTTCTTAACACTATAGTATCCCCACGTACATTGTTTCTTAACACTATAGTATCCCATTGTTTCTTAACACTATAGTATCCCATTGTTTCTTAACGCTATAGTATCCCATTGTTTCTTAACACTATAGTATCCCATTGTTTCTTAACACTATAGTATCCCATTGTTTCTTAACACTATAGTATCCCACGTACATTGTTTCTTAACACTATAGTATCCCTCATTGTTTCTTAACACTATAGTATCCCATTGTTTCTTAACACTATAGTATCCCCACGTACATTGTTTCTTAACACTATAGTATCCCATTGTTTCTTAACACTATAGTATCATCACGTACATTGTTTCTTAACACTATAGTATCCCATTGTTTCTTAACACTATAGTATCCCATTGTTTCTTAACACTATAGTATCCCATTGTTTCTTAACACTATAGTATCCCATTGTTTCTTAACACTATAGTATCCCATTGTTTCTTAACACTATAGTATCCCATTGTTTCTTAACACTATAGTATCCCATTGTTTCTTAACACTATAGTATCCCATTGTTTCTTAACACTATAGTATCCCATTGTTTCTTAACACTATAGTATCCCACGTACATTGTTTCTTAACGCTATAGTATCCCATTGTTTCTTAACACTATAGTATCCCATTGTTTCTTAACACTATAGTATAGTATAGTATAGTATAGTATAGTATAGTACACTATAGTATAGTATCCCATTGTTTCTTAACGTTATAGTATCCCCACGTACATTGTTTCTTAACGTTATAGTATCCCCATGTACATTGTTTCTTAACGCTATAGTATCCCCACGTACATTGTTTCTTAACGTTATAGTATCCCCACGTACATTGTTTCTTAACGTTATAGTATCCCCACGTACATTGTTTCTTAACGCTATAGTATCCCCACGTACATTGTTTCTTAACGTTATAGTATCTCCACGTACATTGTTTCTTAACGCTATAGTATCCCCACGTACATTGTTTCCAAACACGTTGGTATCCCCACGTACATTGTTTCTTAACGCTATAGTATCCCCACGTACATTGTTTCTTAACGCTATAGTATCCTCACGTACATTGTTTCCAAACACGTTGGTATCCCCACATACATTGTTTCCAAACACGTTGGTATCCCCACATACATTGTTTACAAACACGCTGGTATCCCCACGTACATTGTTTCCAAACACGTTGGTATCCCCACGTACATTGTTTCCAAACACGCTGGTATCCCCACGTACATTGTTTCCAAACACGTTGGTATCCCCACGTACATTGTTTCCAAACACGTTGGTATCCCCACGTACATTGTTTCTTAACGTGTTTGTATCCCCACGAGCCTATTGAGTGAGTTAGAGGAGTGTGGGAGTGAATTAGAGGAGTGTGGGAGTGAATTAGATGGATGTGGGAGTGAATTAGATGGGTGTGGGAGTGAATTAGAAGGATGTAGGAGTGAATTAGATGGGTGTGGGAGTGAATTAGATGCGTGAATTAGATGTGAACGTTTGTCACTGGAGGTGAGAGAATGTGGTGTCTTTTTTGGGGAGACAATAATTTTGATGATGGAAAGCTCACAAATGTAGAATCATGTGACGAAGTACGGGCGATAACTTACAGTATTTTCCTGTAAATAAGGCTCGCCTATTTTTCCACAGTCTTGGAAAAATCATCCTGCGCCTTATATGCTCAAGGTCAGGGTCAAGAGTAGGCTTTGGGTTAGGCTTTAGCGTAAAGTAAGAGGATAATTAACCCTTGAATATGATTAATGATTTACCGTTGACAGGTATGTCATGCGCCTTATATGCTGGAAGATACGGTACGTGCTAGAGGACAAGCCTACTCACATTTCCCGTCGTAGGAAGAGTTATGTAATATATAATACAAGGTTATTTCTTTTCTCCAGTATACAAAATGTAGTTTACATGTAATAAAATATTGTTAGGCACAAAGGAAAGTCACTAGTATTTTGGACTCCCTGACTGAATACGTTTAGGTCCTTGGTCACTTCAAGTTCATATAAGTTCATTTAAGTACAGGTTTACCTGGAGAGGGTTTCGGGGGTCAACTCCCCCGCGGCCAGATCTGAGACCAGGCCTCATGGTGGATCAGGGTCTGATCAAAAAGTCTGTTACTGCTGGCTGCACGCAAACTGACGTACGAACTACAGCTTGGTTGGTCAGGTACTGACTTTAGGTGTCTGTCCAGTGCCTTCTTGAAGAGAGCCAGGGGTCTATTGGTAATATCTAATGTATGCTGGGAGGCAGTTAAACAGTCTTGGGCCCCTGACACTTATGGGGTTGTCTCTCAGTGTACTCGTGGTGCCCCTGCTTTTCAACGGGGGAATGTTGCATCTCCTGCCGAGTCTTTTGCTTTCATAGGGAGTGATTTTCGTGTGCAGGCTTGGTACCAATTCCTCCAGGACCTTTCAAGTGTATATTATCATGTATCTCTCTCGCCTGCGTTCCAGAGAATACAAATCAAGGACCTTCAACCGTTCCCAGTAATTTAGGTGCTTTATCGTACTTATGTGTGCCGTGAAAGTTCTTTGTACGCTCTCCAGGTCTGCAATGTCACCAGCCTTGAAGGGAGCCGTTAGTGTACAGCGGTATTCCAGCCTAGAGAGAACAAGTGATTTGAAGAGTGTCATCATGGGCTTGGCGTCCCTAGTTTTGAAGGTTCTCATTATCCATCCTATCATTTTCCTAGCCGATGAGGTAGATACATTGTTGTGGTCTTTAAAGGCGAGATCCTCTGACATTATCACTCCCAAGTCCTTCACATTTCTTTTTCGCTCTATTGTATGGTTAGAATTTGTCGTATACCTTGATACATTTTTTATTTCCTCAAGTTTTCCATATCTGAGTAGTTGAAATTTCTCCTCGTTGAACTTCATATTGTTTTGAGTGGCCCATTTGACGATTTGGTTGATGTCCGCTTGGAGTTTTGCAGTGTCTTCAATGGAGGTCACTGCCATGGCAATCCGGGTGTCATCCGGGTGTCAGAAATGAGGATGAGGAATATAATGGGAACGAGTACTGTGCCTTGTGGAACAGAGCTTTTCACTGTAGCTGCCTCAGACTTTACTCTGTTTACTATTACTTTTTGTGTTCTATTTGTCAGGAAGTTTTAGATCCATCTACCAACTTTTCCTGTTATTCATTTATCACGCATTTTGTGCGCTATTACACCATGGTCACACTTGTCGAAAGCTTTTGCAAAATCTGTGTATACTACATCTGTGTTTTGTTTATCCTCAACAGCATCCAGGAGCTGGGACAGGCAGGAGCGACCTGCTCTAAACCCGTGTTGCCCTGGGTTGTGTAATTGATGGGTATCTAGGTGGTTGGTGATCTTGCTTCTTAGAACCCTCTCAGAGATTTTTATGATATGGGATGTTAGTGCTATCTGTCTGTAGTTCTTTGCAATTGCTTTACTGCCACCCTTGTGGAGTGGGGCTATGTCTGTTGTTTTAGTGTGTGTGGGATGACCCCTGTGTCCATGCTCCCTCTCCATAGAATGCTGAAGGCACGCGACAGGGGCTTCTTGCAATTCTTGATGAACACGGAGTTCCATGAGTCTGGGCCTGGGGCAGAGTGCATAGGCATGTCATTTATTCCCTTTTCAAAGTCTTGTCGGGCGGGGATTGAACTCGTGGTGAGTTCAATCCGCGAGTTCCATCCCCACCCATACCGTGGTTTGTTTGCATTCGTGTCATTACGATTTCTTGAGTCTCGAAATGTTTATAATTGAAGGTATCGTAAAAGAATGCATTCGAGTCCATTTGTCCCCAAGTTCTCGGTAGTCATTTGTCTTATAACTCCGATAAACTTGTCACTGTGACAAGAAAACACTTAAAAACCCAACAATAATGGTCAGGCCACTTAACCTTTCCTATCTCTCTCTTCCTGTCTATCCTCAACCTTTCTAACTGCTCTGTCCTACCCCAGTCCTCCTCCTCCCTATTCTTGCCATCCTTCTTAGGGACTAAAATAAAAAAGCCTAAATCATTCTTAATTATCAGGGACAAAATTTAATTAAACATGAATTCAAAGATTTGCTATTGACAACATAGACCCCTACGTGTTTACGCTTCCTCCTCAGTATAATAATAATAATAATAATAATAATAATAATAATAATAATAATAATAATAATAATAATAATAATAATAATAATAATGAAAAAGTTATCGGAAGATTTTATCTTAAGATATAAATTGTTATATTCATGGGTAAGCACTAAACCCACGAAAACTCCTGGAAAATGGGGAGAAATAAGGTTTGATTCGAGGAAGGAGAGGGGTAGCTCTTGTTCCTATGATCAAGAGCCCTCCATCAACATCATGACCAATGAAGGGATCGTGATAGTGAACTTTCCGAGCGGCCAGACATGGGAAATGCCATGTTCCCTAATTTGGAATATTTTCCGTGCACTTAGAGAGCTTTCGTACACGACAGTGAAAGTGCGATCAAGATAACATTTAAGAAGGGACTCAGGGAAAACCAGTTAGCCAGACTTGAATACTGGAGGTGGAAAGTACAGTGCATATATTCTGGAGGAGGGACGGGGGTAGGAAGTACAGTAATAATAATAATAATAATAATTTTTATTTGGACATGATACAAAGAATTACATTTGGTTATTGAGATTACATGAGGTGTACATGCCAAAAGCCCCTAGTATGCAGGGCATTTTGGGCAGACTTAAAATTAACTTAAAACTAGATTGTAAGAATTATTGTAGATAGTATACAATGAGTAAAGGTGAGTATTTAAGCTATGAAATTTGAACATAGTTTTGTACTTTTGTCTTCATTATAAAATTAATTAAATAAGATTAAACAAATTAAAGCAATAGTAATAATAAAATATTAAAAAGTTATGGTTGATAATTTATAAAATAAGTAAAGTTGCTTATCTAAGTTTTAAAGTTTGAATATAAGTTGAACATATCAATTAATTGCAGCAATGCAACTAATTGAGTGAGATAACAATTTAAAACAATTTAAAACAATTGCATTGCAGTTAGTTTACGTGGTCATTATAATATAAGTGTTGGGAATAATTAGCTAAGTAAGTATTATTCATAACAGGTTTTACATTCATTCATTCAATCGTTCATTCATACATTACATTGACTTTAAAGTCAGGTTTTACGTTAAGTGATTATTCTACTTTGCTGGGAATGGTTGATATGGAGCAATTATCTTTGGGTGAGAAGGTGGTTTTTTAGCATCGTCTTGAATTGGGGTACAGGTAGGGTTTCTTTGGCAATGACAGGTAATGAATTCCAAATTTTCGTGCCTTTTATGTGCATTGAGTTTTTACATAGTGTTAGGTGGACACGGGGAACATCGAGGAGTGATCTGTGTCTAGTGTTATGGTCATGTGTCCTGTTAAAATTAGTAAGGAGAAGTTTGAGTGGTGGGTTAATATCTGCATAGAGTATTCTATGTATGTAATAGGCACAGTAAAAAGTATGGATGTCTTGTATGGTGAGTAAGTTTAGGTTTTTGAATATTGGTGGAGTATGTTGTCTGGAGTGAGAATTTGTTATCATTCTGACTGCTGCCTTTTGTTGTGTTATTAGTGGTCTGAGATGAGTTATTGATGTAGAGCCACATGCGCAGATTCCATAGGTGAGGTAGGGGTAAATGAGTGAGTGATATAGGGTAAGGAGAGCTGGTTGTGGAACATAGTACCGTATCTTGGATAGTATTCCCACGGTCTTGGAGACTTTCTTGGAGATTTGTTGTATGTGTGTCTGAAATTTGAGGCCACTGTCAAGATGTATTATTAAGAATTTTCCCTCTGTGAGTTTTGCGATAGGGGACCCGTTTATCATTATGTTAAGTGGTGCGTTTGCAGCTCTGTTCCCAAACTGGATAAAATAGGTTTTATCAATATTGAGAGTAAGTTTGTTGGTCATCATCCAGGTAGATATTTTCTGCAATTCAGTATTTGCAGTGTTGGCTAGTGTGTCTGGGCTTGGGTGAGAGATAACGTATGTAGTGTCATCTGCAAAAAGTATGGGTTTGAGTAGTTGAGATGCATTTGGTAGGTCGTTAATGTAAATGAGAAAGAGTAGTGGGCCAAGAACACTTCCCTGTGGGACCCCTACGGTTATAGTTTGCGCGGTGGAGCTAGCTCCATTAGTGTACACATATTGGTTTCTGTTGCTAAGGTATGATTTTAGGTAGTTTAAGGAGTGTCCTCTTATACCATAGTGCGATAATTTTAAGTGTAACAGATCATGGTCAACTGTATCAAAAGCTTTACGTAAATCAATGAAGATTCCCACTGGGATTTCTTTTTTCTCAAGGGCGGTGTAAATTATTTCTAACATGTGTATAATGGCATCATTTGTGTTTTTATTAGGCCTGAATCCAAATTGACAGTGGTTGAGTACGTTGTTGGAGGTGAGGTAGGAATATATTTGTCTATGAATTAATTTTTCAAAGATTTTGGAGAGAAGGGGTAAGTTAGATATCGGCCTGTAGTTATTCAGGTCTGCTTGATCTCCTCCCTTATGTATTGGGGTGACCCTCGCTATTTTGAGTATTGATGGGAAGGTAGAGGATTCAATGGATTTGTTAAAAAGTGTTGCAATAATTGGTGAGAGAACTTGAGAGGCTTTTTGTATATATAAGGTGGTAAGTTATTTAGGTCACCTGCTTTGTTTTTTAATGTGTTGATTATAAGTGAAACTTCTATTGGGTTGGTTGGGGCTAGGAATAGTGTGTTCGGATAGGTACCAGTGAGATAGTCGTTAGGTGGAGTATTAGAACTTGGGATTTTGCTTGCCAGCTTTTTACCTATGGTGGAGAAGAAATCATTGAGTTTGTTTGCTGTTTCAATAGGTGGGAGTAGGGGTTCATCTGGTTTTGTTAGTTTGATTGTTCTGTTTGTGGATATCTTTTTTGTTCCTAGAATTTCAGATAGGGTTTTTGTTACGGCCCCTTATCTAACAATGGTTGTTAGGTAGTTTCCTTACCGGCCGGCAGTCAAGGGGTTACGTCATCAGACCTGATGTTTGACTGCCGTGCCGGCTTGACTGACAGTGTTCACCAGACTCTAGTAGAGAGTGTCCACCTGACTCTCCTAGAGGGGGTCAACTATACTCTCACACTGGAGAGCGTCAACCGGACTCTCCACATACACTATTGTAGAGTGTCCTGCCGACTCTCCCTACACCATTGGAGAGTGCTCACCGGACTCTCTTCCCTACACCTTGGAGACCCCATATTACAAATAAAGAAACATTTGTAATAAACGACTGTTTGGGATACTGAGTAACTATCAGCTTTTCAATATTTATTATATTATATTAATATAAAAACATATAGTACTCTGAATAAAATCATAAATCTATATAATCTGTGTAAAAACATATATAATCTCTTTATACACAATTATAACGTAGTAAAATTTCACAAGTAAAAACAATCATAAAATTCAGTGCAGTGTCAAACGTGGCTGCCATCGTCGTGTCACACAGGACACCACCACACCTCTAGTTATGACACGCATTCTCTTCCGTGTCATCAGACACCCTTGTCTCTGTGTTACACAACACGCCTTCTCTCCGTGTCACACGACACTCTCTGTGCCACATGGCACGCCCCTGTGTCATGACTCCGTCTCTAAAACCTAGTCACCGCGTCATCCGACACCAACACCAAATCACACGACTATTCCACTTGTGTCGTGCCACCAGTTGTCACTACATCAATGAACACACACCAGTGACACTACAACACCAGTGACACTTTCAGGTACAGTCTCAACTCCGGGTACACAGTCTCAGGTACAAAACAGTCTCGGTACACTGTCTCCTCGCAGGACACGTACACTCTCCATAGTGCAGGTACACTCTCCATAGTGCAGGTACACTCTCCATAGTGCAGGTACACTCTCCATAGTGCAGGTACACTCTCCATAGTGCAGGTACACTCTCCATAGTGCAGGTACACTCTCCATAGTGCAGGTACACTCTCCATAGTGCAGGTACACTCTCCATAGTGCAGGTACACTCTCCATAGTGCAGGTACACTCTCCATAGTGCAGGTACACTCTCCATAGTGCAGGTACACTCTCCATAGTGCAGGTACACTCTCCATAGTGCAGGTACACTCTCCATAGTGCAGGTACACTCTCCATAGTGCAGGTACACTCTCCATAGTGCAGGTACACTCTCCATAGTGCAGGTACACTCTCCATAGTGCAGGTACACTCTCCATAGTGCAGGTACACTCTCCATAGTGCAGGTACACTCTCCATAGTGCAGGTACACTCTCCATAGTGCAGGTACACTCTCCATAGTGCAGGTACACTCTCCATAGTGCAGGTACACTCTCCATAGTGCAGGTACACTCTCCATAGTGCAGGTACACTCTCCATAGTGCAGGTACACTCTCCATAGTGCAGGTACACTCTCCATAGTGCAAGTAAGAGTCTGTACACTCTCCAAGGTGTAGGGAAGAGTCTGTACACTCTCCAAGGTGTAGGGAAGAGTCTGTACACTCTCCAAGGTGTAGGGAAGAGAGTCCGGTGAGCACTCTCCAATGGTGTAGGGAGAGTCGGCAGGACACTCTACAATAGTGTATGTGGAGAGTCCGGTTGACGCTCTCCAGTGTGAGTATAGTTGACCCCTCTAGGAGAGTCAGGTGGACACTCTCTACTAGAGTCTGGTGAACACTGTCAGTCAAGCCGGCACGGCAGTCAAACATCAGGTCTGATGACGTAACCCCTTGACTGCCGGCCGGTAAGGAAACTACCTAACAACCATTGTTAGATAAGGGGCCGTAACAGTTTTCCAGGTCTTTTTTATATCACCTTTTAAGTTATGTAATCTGTTCTCATAGTACAGTTTTTTTGACCTTCTTATCAGACTCGTTAGGTTTGATGAGTAGCGTTTTGTTTGTTCTCTTGATATTTGTCCCATTCTGTACTGTTTTCATATAGGTGCTTTATATTAATGGATTTGAGTATGCTGGGGGTTAGCCAGGGACTATTTAATCTTTTAGTTGTGATTTGTTTAGTTTTTTTAGGGCAGTGCTTATTATAGAGGTATTGGGTCTTTTTAAGAAAATTACTAATACATAAGTCAGTATCTGGGAAGTTGTCTATTTCTGTTTGCCAGTCAATGTTTGTCATAGCTGTTATAAAGCTATTTATTGCTGTCTCATTATGTAGTCTGAAGGTAACTTTAGTAGTCTCTAGTGGTAATTTTCCGAGATTTGTTATGAGAAAGGTCGGGTAGTGGTCAGTGGTATTGTCTGTGATTATGCCTGATTTTAATGGGGATATGGTGTTAGTCCAGATATGGTCTAATAGAGAGGCACAGGTGTCAGAGATTCTCGTAGGTTTTGTTATTGTCGGGAGCAGCAAGCAGTTGCTCATAGTGTTTGTGAATTCAGTTACTAGTGGGTCCTGATCTTGTAGGAGGTTTATATTGAAGTCGTCTGTGAGGATTAAGTGGTCTTTGTTCATGTGTGCATCAGTAACATACTTCCTAATTTTTCACTAAAATGCTGAATGTTTGACTGTGGTAATCTATAGATGTTTATAACTGTGAGAGGTTTTTGTAGATATTTGGATTTAAATTTAGCTATTATATATTCTCCATGTTCATCTCTTGTGCAAGTATTGTTAATACATTCAAGCTGGTCTGAGTAGAACATAGCTGTGCCACCTCCTTGTTGGTCTGGCCGACAATTGTGTATGGCTGTGTAACCAGGAATGGCATATATATCTATAGTATGAAGGCTTTAACCATGTTTCAGTGAGAGCAATGATGGACATACTGGCCTGAAGTGAGTTTAATAATGCAGTGAGGTCATAAAATGTTTGCTTAAAAAATCTGACATTGTAATTAAAGATAGTTATGTTATTGTTGGATTTGAGTAGTGTTTTAGCCTGTTCTGCTGTGTAGTAATGACAATTCATTCGCCACCCAGCTCTCGTGAGAGAAGGGTGTGCTACTCAGGTCTCTGGCCCCTGGTGGAGACTGTGAGCAACTTTATTTTCACTGTCATGGCGGCGGTGGGCAGACGCCGCATCAACACCGTCTGCATAGACATGGTTACAGGAGTAATTCAACCTGCTGTGGCGGCTACAGTAATACCTACTATTCTTCGTGATATACAACATTGATATGGAGGAACTGTATGGAGTGGCACTAAATGGAATGAACAGGGGTCTTTGTGAAGTTGTTAACAGCTGCAGCATATGAGACATTGGTAGAGGCGACATCAGGACAACGTCACCGGTCAATGCGACGTTGCAGGTGCGATTAAAGGATGTGTCTCGCACCTACACATGGGTAAAGGTAAAGAATGTGCCTTTTGAGGCGGATCAAATGGATGTGGGACGTGTCTTCAGCGAGTATGGGACAG
>WNWK01028663.1:0-25162 GCA_009830355.1 Cherax destructor | reverse complement strand
ACTATTTCTTCCTGCTCTACTACTTTGTCCTACTACTACGCCACTACTACTACTGCCAATACTACTCTACTGTCACTACTAGAAACTACTGGCACTACTATGATCTACTGCCACTACTACTACGGCGACCTTGCCACTAGTACGACGCTTCTACTGTCACTAGCCCACTAGTACGACGACTACTCTCCCTACTACTACGACGACTACCTGCCACTATTACTACTACGACGACTACTACTGAAACTAGTGCGACGACTGCACAGCCACTGCTACTTTCGACGACTACTAATGCCACTACTAGGACGACTACTACCCACTAGTACGACGACTCTACTGCCACTTCTACGACGACTACTACTGCCACTAGTCAATGCTGCTACTGCCACTACGACTACTACTACTGCCCTCTAGACGACTACTGCCCACTACTACGACATCTACCACTACTTGACACGAATAATGTGGTCTCAGTAATCAGGTCACCTGGTAATCTGAAATAGGTCTTCAACTGACATCAGGATTCTAGTGGCCACAGGAATCCACTATTAATTTAGTCATAGTCACTTTATGTGTTGTCTTCTTAAAAACTTTATATGCCTGCACTTTAAAGGAGGGTCTGAGATAGTGACAGCTGGGAGGACTTTTCTCAGCTGATATCAAGCTCCTCTGCAAAGACAGTGATTATGTATGAGTGTGGTGAAAGTGTTGAATGATGATGAAATTTTTTTTCTTTTTGGGGATTTTCTTTCTTTTTTGGGTCACCCTGCCTCGGTGGGAGACGGCCGACTTGTTGAAAAAAAAAAAAAAAAATATATATATATATATATATATATATTTCTTGGTCATTCACTATTTTTATGATGTAAATAGTTTAAAAACTCGAGAAATTGAAGAATGCGACAAGGCTGAGGGACTGATTACCTCGAACTCCTCTTCATCTTTCTTGAGATGATCATGACTGTCTCCTGACTGATTCTGCCTCACTTCAGCTAAACCAAGAAGGTTGACATATGGCCTCGAAGATGTAGCTTCCTCTACAAAACTTTCATGTTTACTACCGATTCATCAGTAGATTTAATTGATGTTGAGGACAAAATGATTACTGACTGATTAGTGACTGTGATGGTAGGAAGCAGGGGTGAGTGGTGACTGTGATGGGGGAAGCAGTGGTGAGTGAGTGGTGACTGTGATGGTGGGAAGCAACGGTGAGTGAGCGGTGACTGTGATGGTGGGCAGCAGCGGTGAGTGGTGACTGTGATAATTGGACGCAGCGGTGAGTGAGTGGTGACTGTGATAGTAGGAAGCAACGGTGAGGGAGTGATGACTGTGATGGTAAGAAACAGCGGTGAGGAAGTGGTGACTGTGATGGTCGGAAGCAGCGCTGAGTGGTGACTGTGAAGGAGGGAAGCAACGGTGAGTGGAGACTGTGACGGTGGGAAGCAGCGGTGAGTGGTGACTGTGATGGTGGGAAGCAGCGGTGAGTGGTGACTGTGATGGTTTGGAAGCAACGGTGAGTGAGTGGTGACTGTGATGGTGGGAAGCAGAGGTGAGTGGTGACTGTGATTGTGGGATGCAACAGTGAGTGAGTGGTGACTGTGATGGTGGGAACCACCGGTGAGTGGTGACTGTGATGGTGGGAAGCAGCGGTGAGTGGTGACTGTGATAGTAGGAAGCAACGGTGAGAGAGTGGTGACTGTGATGGTGGGAAGCAACGGTGAGTGAGTGTTGACTGTAATAGTGGGAAGCAGCGGTGAGTGGTGACTGTGATGGTGGGAAGCAGCGGTGAGTGGTGACTGTGATGGTGGGAAGCAACGGTGAGTGAGTGGTGACTGTGGTGGTGGGAAGCAACGGTGAGTGAGTAGTGACTGTGATGGTGGGAAGCAGGGGTGAGTGGTGACTGTGATGGGGGAAGCAGTGGTGAGTGAGTGATGACTGTGATGGTGGGAAGCAACGGTGAGTGAGCGGTGACTGTGATGGTGGGCAGCAGCAGTGAGTGGTGACTGTGATAATTGGACGCAGCGGTGAGTGGTGACTGAAGGTGGGAAGCAGCGGTGAGTGAGCGGTGACTGTAATGTTGGGAAGCAATGGTGAGTGAGTGGTGACTGTGATGGTGGGGAGCAGCGGTGAGTGAGTGGTGACTGTGATAGTAGGAAGCAACGGTGAGGGAGTGATGACTGTGATGATAGGAAACAGCGGTGAGGAAGTGGTGACTGTGATGGTCGGAAGCAGCGCTGAGTGGTGACTGTGAAGGAGGGAAGCAACGGTGAGTGTGTGGAGACTGTGACGGTGGGAAGCAGCGGTGAGTGAGTGGTGACTGTGATGGTGGGAAGAAACGGTGAGTGAGTGGTTACTGTGATGGTGGGAAGCAGCGGTGAGTGGTGACTGTGATGGTGGGAAGCAGCTGTGAGTGAGTGGTGACTGTTATGGTGAGTGGTGACTTATGGTGAGTGAGTGGTGACTGTGATAGTGAGTGAGGGAGTGGTGACTGATGGTAGTAATCAGCGGTGAGTGAGTGGTGACTGTGATTGGGGGAAGCAGTGGTGAGTGAGTGGTGGCTGTGATGGAGGGAAGCAGCGGTGAGTGGTGACTGTAATGGTGGGAAGCAGCGGTGAGTGGTGACTGTGATGGTTTGGAAGCAACGGTGAGTGAGTGTTGACTGTGATGGTGGGAAGCAGAGGTGAGTGAGTGGTGACTGTGATGGTAGGAAGCAACGGTTAGAGAGTGGTGACTGTGATGGTGGGAAGCAGCGGTGAGTGGTGACTGTGATGGTGGGAAGCAACGGTGAGTGGTGACTGTGATGGTAGGAAACAGCGGTGAGTGAGTGGTGACTGTGATGGTCGGAAGCAGCGGTGAGTGAAGACTGGTGACTGTGATAGTAGGAAGCAACGGTGAGGGAGTGGTGACTGTGATGGTGAGTGGTGACTGTGAAAGTAGGAAGCAACGGTGAGGGAGTGGTGACTGTGATGGTGGGAAGCAGCGGTGAGTGAGTGGTGACTGTGATGGTGGGAAGAAACGGTGAGTGGTGACTGTGATGGTGGGAAGCAACAGTGAGGGAGTGGTGACTGTGATGGTGAGTGGTGACTGTGATAGTAGGAAGCAACGATGAGAGAGTGGGGACTATGATGGTGAGTGGTGACTGTGATAGTAGGAAGCAACGATGAGGGAGTGGTGACTGTGATGGTGGGAAGCAGCGGTGAGTGAGTGGTGACTGTGATGGTGGGAAGCAGCGGTGAGTGAGTGGTGACTGTGATGGTGGGAAGCAGCGGTGAGTGGTGACTGGCATGGTGGGAAACAGCGGTGAGTGAGTGGTAACTGTGATGGTGGGAAGCAACGGTGAGTAAGTGATAACTGTGATGGTGGGAAGCAACGGTGAGTGAGTGGTAACTGTGATGGGGGGAAGGAATTTATTATTGTTATATACACGATCGATAGAGGGAGTAACTCACTGACTAAAACTGCCACTACTACTGTAGCTACTACTACTGCCACTACTACTACTGCCACTACTACTACTGCCACTACTACTGCTCACTGCACTACTGCACTACTACTACTGCCTACTACTACTGCCATACTCTCACTACATCTGCCCTACTCTGCTGCCACTACTGCTGCCCTACACTCTGCTACTGCTACTCTGCCTCTACTATGCTACTGACTACTGCCACTACTACTCTGCTACTACTGCTCTCTACTACTACTGACTCTCTCTACTCTACACACTACTACTGTCTCTACTTCTCTACTACTCTGCACTACTACTACTCTGCCACTACTACTACACTCTACTGCCTACTACTACTGCTACTCTACTCTGCCGCTACTTTACTCTACTCACTCCACTTGCTACTTTACTACTACTACTACTCACTGCCGCTACTATTCTACTACTACTACTACTACTGCACTACTCTACTACTCTCTAACCACTACTACTACTGCTACTACTACTACTGCCACAACTACTACTGCCACAACTACTACTGCCACAACTACTACTGCCACTACTACTACTGCTACTACTTCTACTGCCACTACTACTACTGCCACAACTACTACTGCCACAACTACTACTGGCACAACTGCTACTGCCACTACTACTACTGCCACTACTGCTACTGCTGCTACTACTACTACTATTACTGCCACTACTACTACTGCTACTACTACTACTGCCACTACTACTACTGCTTCTACTACTACTACTGCCACTACTACTACTACGGCCACTACTACTACTACGGCCACTACTTCTGCCACTACTACTACTGCCACTACTACTACTGCCACTACTACTACTGCTACTACTGCTACTTCTACCACTACTACTACTGCTACTACTACCACTACTGCCACTACTACTACTACTACTACTGCCACTGTTACTACTACTACTGCCATTACTACTATTGCCACTACTACTACTGCTACTACTTCCACAACTACTACTGCCATATTACAATCTCAGGTTCAATGGCCTGTTAACCTGAGTGTAAAAGGGAGCTTGGAGCAAAGAAACACAGTAGAAAATGCTTTGAATTTGTATTTCCTTTACCAGGCAATTTTGATTATACAAGATTTTTGTCTTTTCCTTCACCAAGTAAATAGAAAAGGGCTTTTTACACATATGTACACTATATACAGAAAGAGTAGTGTTTAGTGCACGCCACAGTTGTCAAGGCAAAACAGCAGCCAAAAGACAAACAACCTTCCACAACCAGCTCAATGCAGGAATTCCAATGACAAACTGCGAGTGGTATCCACGTCACCTTTGTCATTGTTAAACTCGCATTTTAATTGGTTGAACCGAGTCGTTGATTTGATGATGGGGCCCCATCGCCAAACCCTTAACGATGGTTCGCTGGTTGGAGGGTAGCCTATGTGGGTGTGTTTAACATGCTCCGAATAAAGGTTACGTACTCTTTGCATGCAACATGCCACTACTACTACTACTGCTACTACTACTACTGCCACTACTACTACTGCTACTACTACTACTGCTACTACTACAGCTGCTACTACTACAGCTGCTACTACTACTACTACTGCCACTACTACTACTGCTACTACTACTACTGCTACTACTACTACTGCCACTACTACTACTGTCACTACTACTACTGGCACTACTACTACTGCTACTACTACTACTGCTACTACTACTACTGCTACTACTACAGCTGCTACTACTACTGCTGCTACTACTACTACTGTCACTACTACTACTGTCACTACTACTACTGTCACTACTACTACTGTCACTACTACTACTGGCACTACTACTACTGCCACTACTGCTACTGCCACTACTACTACTGCCACTACTACTACTGCCATTATTTCTACTGCCACTACTACTACTACTGCCACTACTACTACTGCCACTCCTACTGCCACTACTACTACTGCCACAACTACTACTGCCACTACTACTACTGCTACTGTCACTACTACTGCCACAGCTACTACTGCCACAACTGCTACTGCCACTTCCACTACTGCCACTTCTACTACTGCCACTGCTATTACTACCACTAGTACTACTGCCACTATTACTACTGCCACTACTACTGCTACTACTACTACTGCCACAACTACTACTGCCACAACTACTACTGCCACAACTACTACTGACACTACTACTACTACTTCTGCTGCTGCTACTACTACTGCCACTACTACTACTACTGCTACTACTACTACTCTCACTATTACTACTGCTACTTCCACTACTACTGCCACTACCACTACTGCTACTACTACTACTACTGCCACTACTACTACTGTCACTACTACTACTGCCACTACTACTACTGTCACTACTACTACTGCCACTACTAATACTGCCACTGCTACTACTGCCACTACTACTACTGCTACTACTACTGCTGCTACTACTACCACAACTACTACTGCCACTACTATTACTGCCACTACTACTACTGTCACTACTACTGCCACAGCTACTACTGCCACAACTGCTACTGCCACTTCCACTACTGCCACTTCTACTACTGTCACTGCTATTACTACCACTAGTACTACTGCCACTATTCCTACTGCCACTACTACTACTGCCACTACTACTGCTACTACTACTACTGCCACTACTACTGCTACTACTACTACTGCCACTACTACTGCTACTACTACTACTGCCACTACTACTACTGCCACAACTACTACGGCCACAACTACTACTACTACTGCCACTACCACTACTACTTCTGCTGCTGCTACTACTACTGCCACTTCTACTACTTCTGCTGCTACTACTACTGCTACTACTACTACTGTCACTATTACTACTGCTACTTCCACTACTACTACTGCCACTACCACTACTGCTACCACTACTACTGCCACTACTACTACTGTCACTACTACTACTGCCACTACTACTATTGCCACTACTACCACTACTACTACTGCCACTACTATTACTGCCACTGCTACTACTGCCACTGCTGCTACTACTACTACTGCCACTACTACTGCTGCTACTACTACTAGTACTACTGCCACTACTACTGCTACTGTGTTACAAAATGACGCGATATCGATTAGAAATAGACATCTCCAGTGTACACTAGAAAGGAATGCCCCTCTAGCATTCAGCCTGTTACTGAGTTTTTGCAACAAAGTCAGTATCCTGGTCCAGTTATATGACATATTATCAATATCATCATAGGATCTCAACTGAGCGGGTACTAACCAAAGAAATATATTTAAAATTTTTATTAACAAAGTTAGAGTATCTAGGGTATCAAAGCAAATAAATATAAATATACTGAAGATATTAATTAGGAGGTTAGCTCCTACACTTCTCTCATATACAATATTATTGTGCTTAAGGCACATACATCTTAATGGCTCTTATGTACCATCTGGTACAATGTCAGCAGTTTACAATAATACTAGGATATATACAAATACGTGTATGTGTGTGTATGTGTGCTCCAGGTAACTCATTAAGACTCGACTCAAAAAGTGACGGACTGAACGTCTTCTCATAAGCTAGCTTCTCTAACAAACTGACAACCAGAACAGCTTGATTGAACAGTAAAATGACCAATTCGCCGATCAGCAATATAGCAAGCAACAGCCACTCATCGTCAGGAACAAAATAGAATAACTACCCTAAATGGGGACTATCAGCAGATCCTCCATAATAGTCACAAAACTCCCTTATTACTGAAACCAAGTTCAGCATAACCCAAAAACCCCGACTGCAACGGTGTACAGATGCCTCAACGAATTAGGTCAAACGCTATAGCTAGAGACCTGAGTTACCTCAAAGTGTCAATGTGACACACAACCCAGTAAAACGTCGAAATCATTTAGTCTAGTCTATTCTCTGTGAACAGAGTTACACAGAGACCAGAGAAGTATGTGTCGTCTCACCACCGAATACATACTCTACCCAACAGAGTCTAAATGACGAGAAAACAAGCAGAGACAAGAGCGAGGTCTCTCTCCAATGAGAGTCAGCAGGGAAGAGAGGAGGAGTAAGGAGAAGCAGTCTCCAACTCAGGTGTGATCACGCCACCGACTGACTGCCCAGCAACTCCAGAGAAGCCGGCAGTATAACAAGCGAAGTGCTGTTAGCGAGGTAGTTAGCCAACTACAGAGCAGCTACTCAACACTCTCGAACAATGAGCACAATAGTGTACATGTTACATCCTACCTAATAATATAGCTAAGTCAAATAATAATATAAAGCAAGATATGAACGATTTAGCTATTATAAAATTATAAGAAATGGAAATATATAATACATCACATCAACATATATATACATTGTGGCCCATTCTGGGATCGCAATATACTACTAATACTGTCACTACTACTTCTGCCACTACTACTACTGCTACGACTGCCACTACTACTACTGCCACTACTACTACTGCCACTACTACTACTGCCACTACTACTACTGCCACTACTACTACTACTGCCACTACTACTACTGTCACTACTACTACTGCCACTGCTATTACTGCCACTACTACTACTGCCACTACTACTACTGCCACTACTATTACTGCCACTGCTATTACTGCCACTACTACTACTGCCACTACTACTACTGCCACTACTACTACTGCCACTACTAATACTACCACTAATACTAATTCACTGATTTACTCACTGCCCTACTACTACTGCCACTTTCTACTGATTACTGCACTTACTGCTATTACTGCCACTACTACTACTGCCACTACTACTACTGCCACTACTACTACTGCCACTACTACTACTGCCACTACTAATACTGCCACTACTACTACTGCCACTACTAATACTTCCACTACTACTACTGCCACTACTACTACTACTGCCAGTACTACTACTGCCACTACTACTACTGCCACTACTACTACTGCCACTATTACTACTGCCACTACTACTACTGCTACTACTACTACTGCTACTACTACTACTGCTACAACTACTACTGCCACTACTACTACTGCCACTACTACTACTGCCACTACTACTACTGCCACTACTACTACTGCCACTACTACTACTACTACTGCTACTACTACTGCCACTACTACTACTGCCACTAACTACTACTGCCACTACTGCTACTGCCACTACTACTACTACTGCCACTACTATTACTTCCACTACTACTACTACTGCCACTACTACTACTGCTACTAATACTACTGCTACTACTACTATTGCCACTACTACTACTGCCATTACTACTATTGCCACTACTACTACTGTCACTACTACTACTGCCATTACTATTACTGCTACTACTACTACTGCCACTACTACGTCTACTGCCACTACTTCTTCTACTGCCACTACTACTACTGTCACTACTACTACTGACACTACTACTACTGCCACTACTACTACTACTGCCACTACTACTACTACTGCCACTACTACTACTACTGCCACTACTACGACGACTACTACTTACACTACTATGACTACTACTGCCACTATTACTACTGTTACTATTACTACTGCCACTACTACTACTGCTACTACTACTACTGCCACTACTACTACTGTCACTACTAATACTGCCACTACTACTACTGCCACTACTAATACTTCCACTACTACTACTGCCACTACTACTACTACTACTGCCAGTACTACTACTGCCTTTACTACTACTGCCACTATTACTACTGCCACTACTACTACTGCTACTACTACTGCTGCCACTACTACTACTGCCACAACTACTACTGCCACTACTAATACTGCCACTACTGCTACTGCCACTACTACTACTGCCACTACTACTACTACTGCTACTACAACTACTGTTACTACTACTACTGCCACAACTACTACTGCCACTACTGCTACTGCCACTACTACTACTGCCACTACTATTACTTCCACTACTACTACTACTGCCACTACTACTACTGCTACTAATACTACTGCTACTACTACTATTGCCACTACTACTACTGACATTACTACTATTGCCACTACTACTACTGCCACTACTATTACTGCTGCTACTACTACTACTGCCACTACTACTTCTACTGCCACTATTTCTTCTACTGCTACTACTACTATTGTCACTACTACTACTGCCACTACTACTACTGCCAATACTACTACTACTGTCACTACTACGACGACTACTACTGGCACTACTATGAGTACTACTGCCACTACTACTACGGCGACTACTACTGCCACTAGTACGACGACTTCTACTGTCACTAGTACTTCCACTAGTACGACGACTACTACTGCCACTACTACTACGACGACTACTACTGCCACTATTACTACTACGACGACTACTACTGAAACTAGTGCGACGACTGCTACAGCCACTGCTACTATTACGACGACTACTAATGCCACTACTAGGACGACTACTACTACCACTAGTACGACGACTACTACTGCCACTTCTACGACGACTACTACTGCCACTAGTACAATGACTGCTACTGCCACTACGACTACTACTACTGCCACTACTACGACGACTACTGCTGCCACTACTACGACGACTGCTACTGCCACTACTTGACACGAATAATGTGGTCTCAGTAATACGAGGTCACCTGGTAATCTGAAATAGGTCTTCAACTGACATCAGGATTCTAGTGGCCACAGGAATCCACTATTAATTTAGTCACTTAGTCACTTTATGTGTTGTCTTCTTAAAAACTTTATATGCCTGCACTTTAAAGGAGGGGTCTGAGATAGTGACAGCTGGGAGGGACTTTTCTCAGCTGTAGTATCTGAGCTCCTCTGCAAAGACAGTGATTATGTATGAGTGTGGTGAAAGTGTTGAATGATGATGAAAGTTTTTTCTTTTTGGGGATTTTCTTTCTTTTTGGGTCACCCTGCCTCGGTGGGAGACGGCCGACTTGTTGAAAAAAAAAAAAAATATATATATATATATATATATATATATTTCTTGTCATTCACTATTTTATGATGTAAATAGTTTAAAACTCGAGAAATTGAAGAATGCGACAAGGCTGAGGACTGATTACCTCGAACTCCTCTTCATCTTTCTGAGATGATCATGACTGTCTCCTGACTGATTCTGCCTCACTTCAGCTAAACCAAGAAGGTTGACTATGGCCTCGAAGATGTAGCTCCTCTCAAACTTTCATGTTTACTACCGATTCATCAGTAGATTTAATTGATGTTGAGGACAAAATGATTACTGACTGATTGATGCCCTTGAGATTGATACAACCAGAGTTCTCTGTTGATGACCTCTGGTCATGTGCTATAACTGCAGGTTTTTAAACGCAAACGTCTTATGAATCGCTCAGGATAGAGTAGTAAGGCTCGATCTTCCGTCAGCTTAGTGATAGACAGACTTACTTTCAGTTGCAGTCTGGAAGATGTACCAGATTGAGTACAACTATGTAATATATCTATCTGGTACTCAGCAGACAATTAATGATCGACTGTTCACATCTTCTTAACAACGAGGAGTTACTGACTAATTTAAAGAGTAGAGTAACTGTGTGCTTTACCGAGTAAATATTAGAGTGCACTTGTCTGTCACAGACCAGGCCGGCGTGACCGGAACCTCTCAGGTATACTCCAGGTATACATGGGATTGATGAACGAGATAAGTAAACTACTGAAGTAGACAGCAGTATCAGACATCTGGGTGATACAAGGTTTACAACAACTGAATTGATTATAGACTCACCTTAATTCAAGACCCAGACTGTTTTTTTAAACCTGAAATATACAAAATATATTTTATATTGAAACGAAAATTAATTGATGTGTAACGAATATAATAAAGCAAATCTAGAAAATAAAAAACCAGGTCCAGTGTTGCATATAAAATGTAATGATTGAATATTTAAAAGTTGTGAAATTCTGGAAGACTTTCCTCCGAAGTTGTCAGATCCAAAACAATATATATATATATATATATATATATATATATATATATATATATATATATATATATATATATATATATATATATATATATATATATATATATATATATATATATATATATATATATACATATTGTTTTGATCTGAACTGAGGATCTTCAGATTTCCATTTAAAATAATCTACATTATATACCGACTAGTTTTTATTGTTACCATCATAATCGTTTCAAATATAAAAATATTTTATATTTCAGGTTTAAAAAAGTCTAGTCTTGAGGTGAGTCTATAATCAATTCAGTTGTTGTAAACCTTGTATCACCCGCGAGTATGTCTGGTATACTGCTGTCTACTTCAGTAGTTTACTTTATCTCGTTCATCAATCCCATGTGTATACCTGGAGTATACCTGGAGAGGGTTTAGGGGGTCAACGCCCCCGCGGCCTGGTCTGTGACCAGACAAGTGCACTCTAATATTTACTCGGTAAAGCACACAGTTACTCTACTCCTTTAAATTAGTCAGTAACTCCTCGTTGTTATTTAGAGAAAGATGTGAACAGTCGATCATTAATTGTCTGCTGAGTACCAGATAGATATATTACATAGTTGTACTCAATCTGGTACATCTTCCAGACTGCAACTGAAAGTAAGTCTGTCTATCACTAAGCTGACGGAAGATCGAGCCTTTACTACTCCTTATCCTGAGCGATTCATAAGACGTTTAGCGTTTAAAATCTGCAGTTATAGCACATGACCAGAGGTCATCAACAGAGTAACTCTGGTTGTATCAATCTCAAGGGCATCAATCAGTCAGTAATCATTTTGTCCTCAACATCAATTAAATCTACTGATGAATCGGTAGTAAACATGAAAGTTTTGTAGAGGAAGCTACATCTTCGAGGCCATATGTCAACCTTCTTGGTTTAGCTGAAGTGAGGCAGAATCAGTCAGGAGACAGTCATGATCATCTCAAGAAAGATGAAGAGGAGTTCGAGGTAATCAGTCCCTCAGCCTTGTCGCATTCTTCAATTTCTCGAGTTTTTAAACTATTTACATCATAAAAATAGTGAATGACCAAGAAATTGACTTTGTGTAAGAAAGAGATAGATGAAAAGCTGCCAGAAGAATGAGAGAGGTTCAGAGAGAGAGATGTTTAGCAACAGTTCAGAGTGAGATGTTTAGCAACAGTTCAGAGAGATATGTTTAGCAACAGTTCAGAGAGATATGTTTAGCAACAGTTCAGAGTGAGATGTTTAGCAACAGTTCAGAGAGAGATGAGCAACAGTTCAGAGAGAGATGTTTAGCAACAGTTCAGAGAGAGATGTTTAGCAACAGTTCAGAGAGAGATGTTGAGCAACAGTTCAGAGAGAGATGTTTAGCAACAGTTCAGAGAGAGAGATGTTTAGCAACAGTTCAGAGAGAGATGTTTAGCAACAGTTCAGAGTGAGATGTTTAGCAACAGTTCAGAGAGAGAGATGTTTAGCAATAGTTCAGAGAGAGATGTTTAGCAACAGTTCAGAGAGAGATGTTTAGCAACAGTTCAGAGAGAGAGATGTTTAGCAATAGTTCAGAGAGAGATGTTTAGCAACAGTTCAGAGAGAGATGTTGAGCAACAGTTCAGAGAGAGATGTTTAGCAACAGTTCAGAGAGAGAGAGATGTTTAGCAACAGTTCAGAGAGAGATGTTTAGCAACAGTTCAGAGAGAGAGATGTTTAGCAACAGTTCAGAGTGAGATGTTTAGCAACAGTTCAGAGAGAGATGTTTAGCAACAGTTCAGAGAGAGATGTTTAGCAACAGTTCAGAGAGAGATGTTTAGCAACAGTTCAGAGTGAGATGTTTAGCAACAGTTCAGAGAGAGATGTTTAACAACAGTTCAGAGAGAGATGTTTAGCAACAGTTCAGAGAGAGATGTTTAGCAACAGTTCAGAGAGAGATGTTTAGCAACAGTTCAGAGAGAGATGTTTAGCAACAGTTCAGGGGTGAGATGTTTAGCAACAGTTCAGGGGAGAGATGTTTAGCAACAGTTCAGAGGGGAGATGTTTAGCAACAGTTCAGAGAGAGATGTTTAGCAACAGTTCAGAGAGAGATGTTTAGCAACAGTTCAGAGAGAGATGTTTAGCAACAGTTCAGAGAGAGATGTTTAGCAACAGTTCAGAGAGAGATGTTTAGCAACAGTTCAGAGAGAGAGATGTTTAGCAACAGTTCAGAGTGGGATGTTTAGCAACAGTTCAGAGAGAGATGTTGAGCAACAGTTAAGAGAGAGATATTTAACAACAGTTCAGAGTGAGATGTTTAACAACAGATCAGAGAGAGATGTTTAGCAACAGTTCAGAGAGAGATGTTTAGCAACAGTTCAGAGAGAGATGTTTAGCAACAGTTCAGAGAGAGATGTTTAGCAACAGTTCAGAGAGAGATGTTTAGCAACAGTTCAGAGTGAGATGTTTAACAACAGTTCAGTGAGAGATGTTTAGCAACAGTTCAGAGAGAGATGTTTAGCAACAGTTCAGAGTGAGATGTTTAGCAACAGTTCAGAGAGAGATGTTTAGCAACAGTTCAGAGAGAGATGTTTAACAACAGATCAGAGAGAGATGTTTAGCAACAGTTCAGAGAGAGATGTTTATTAACAGTTCAGAGAGAGATGTTTAGCAACAGTTCAGAGAGAGATGTTGAGCAACAGTTCAGAGAGAGATGTCTAACAACAGTTCAGAGAGAGATGTTTAGCAACAGTTCAGAGAGAGATGTTTAACAACATTTCAGAGAGAGATGTTGAGCAACAGTTCAGAGAGAGATGTTTAACAACAGTTCAGAGAGAGATGTTTAGCAACAGTTCAGAGAGAGATGTTTAGCAACAGTTCAGAGGGAGATGTTTAGCAACAGTTCAGAGGGAGATGTTTAGCAACAGTTCAGAGAGATGTTTAGCAACAGTTCAGAGAGAGATGTTTAGCAACAGTTCAGAGGGAGATGTTTAGCAACAGTTCAGAGAGAGATGTTTAGCAACAGTTCAGAGAGAGATGTTTAGCAACAGTTCAGAGGGAGATGTTTAACAACAGTTCAGAGGGAGATGTTTAGCAACAGTTCAGAGAGAGATGTTTAACAACAGTTCAGAGGGAGATGTTTAGCAACAGTTCAGAGATAGATGTTTAGCAACAGTTCAGAGAGAGATGTTTAACAACAGTTCAGAGGGAGATGTTTAGCAACAGTTCAGAGAGAGATGTTTAACAACAGTTCAGAGAGAGATGTTTAACAACAGTTCAGAGAGAGATGTTTAGCAACAGTTCAGAGGGAGATGTTTAGCAACAGTTCAGAGGGAGATGTTTAGCAACAGTTCAGAGAGAGATGTTTAACAACAGTTCAGAGAGAGATGTTTAGCAACAGTTCAGAGGTAACACTGTATAAAGATGATATTTCACGTAGCTTTTATTAAGGACATATTTTGAAGTTGTGCAGCTAAGAACTGAGATACACAATATAATGGAAGCAATTACTTGGAACCATGGACATCTGCCTACGTGTGTGTGTGTGTGTGTGTGTGTGTGTGTGTACTAACCTATTTGTACTCACCTATTTGTGGTTGCAGGGGTCGATTCATAGCTCCTGGCCCCGCCTCTTCACTGATTGCTACTAGGTCCTCTCTCTCCCTGCTCCATGAGCTTCATCAAACCTCGTCTTAAAACTATGTATGGTTCCTGCCTCCACTACGTCACTTTCTACGCTATTCCACTTCCTGACAACTCTATGACTGAAGAAATACTTCCTAACATTCCTTTGACTCATAGGAGTCTTCAACTTCCAATTGTGACCCCTTGTTTCTGTGTCCCCTCTCTGGAACATCTTGTCTCTGTCCACCTTATCTATTCCTCGCAGTATTTTATATGTTGTTATCATGTCTTCCCTAACCCTCCTGTCCTCTAGTGTCGTCAGGCCGATTTCCCTTAACCTTTCTTCGTAGCACAATCCCCTTAGCTCTGGGACTAGTCTTGTTGCAAACCATTTCACTTTCTCTAATTTCTTGACGTGCTTGACCAGGTGTGGGTTCCAAACTGGTGCTGCATACTCCAGTATGGGCCTGACGTATATGGTGTACACAGTCTTGAATGATTCCTTAGTGAGGTATTGGAACGTTATTCTTAGGTTTGCCAGCCGCCCGTATGCTGCAGCAGTTATCTGATTGATGTGTGCCTCAGGAGATGTGCTCGGTATTATACTCACCCCAAGATCTTTTTCCTTGAGTGAGGTTTGCAGTCTTTGGCCACCTAGACTATACTCTGTCTGTGGTCTTCTTTGCCCTTCCCCGATCTTCATGACTTTACATTTGGCAGGGTTAAATTCAAGGAGCCAGTTACTGGACCAGGCTTGTAGCCTGTCCAGGTCTCTTTGTAGTCCTGCCTGATCCTCGACTGATTTAATTCTTCTCATTAACTTCACATCATCTGCAAACAGGGACACTTCTGAGTCTATCCCTTTCGTCATGTCATTCACATATACCAAAAACAGTACAGGTCCTAGGACTGACCCTTGTGGAACCCCACTCGTCACAGGTGCCCACCCTGACACCTCGTCACGTACCATGACTCGTTGTTGCCTCCCTGTCAGATATTCTCTGATCCATTGCGGTGCCTTTCTTGATACGTGTGCCTGATCCTCTAGCTTTTGCATTAACCTCTTGTGACGAACTGTGTCGAACGCCTTCTTGCAGTCCAAGAAAATGCAGTCTATCCACCCCTCTCTCTCGTGCCTTACTTCTGTTACCTTGTCATAAAACTCCAGTAGGTTTGTGACACAGGATTTTCCTTCCCTGAAACCGTGCTGGTTGTCGTTTATAAGCTTGTGTCTTTCTAGGTGCTCCACCACTCTCCTCCTGATAATCTTCTCCATGACTTTGCATACTATACACGTCAGTGACACAGGTCTGTAGTTTAATGCCTCGTGTCTGTCTCCTTTCTTAAAAATTGGGACTACATTTACCAGCTTCCACACCTCAGGTAATTGCCCAGTTTCAATGGATGTGTTGAAGATTTTTGTGAGTGGCACACTCAACATCTCTGCTCCCTCTCTAAGGACCCACGGAGAAATGTTGTCAGGTCCCACCGCTTTTGAGGTATCGAGCTCACATAGCAGCTTCTTCACCTCCTCCTCAGTTGTGTGTATTTCATCCAGCACTTGTTGGTATACCTCCCTATTCTGAATTCCTGGAGTCCTTCTTTAAATCTCATGTTGAGCTCCTCACATACCTCTTGGTCGTTTCTTGTGAACTCCCCACCTTCCTTCTTCAGCCTGATTACCTGGTCCTTGACTGTTGTTTTCCTCCTGATGTGGCTATACAACAGCTTTGGGTCAAACTTGACTTTTGATGCTATATAATTTTCGTATTGTTGCTGAGCCTTCCTTCTTACCTGTGCATATTCGTTTCTGGCTCTTCGGCTAATCTCTTTATTTTCCTGGGTCCTTTGTCTTCTGTACTTTTTCCTTCTCTAGTACACTTAGTTTTTGCCTCCCTACACCTTTGGGTGAACCAAGGACTCGTTCTGGTCTTCCCATTACTTCTGTTTCCCTTGGGGACAAACCTCTCCTCTGCCTCTTTGCATTTGGTTGTCACATATTCCATCATTCCTTTTACTGGTTTTCCTGCCAATTCTCTCTCCTACTGAATGTCTTGTAGGAAGTTCCTCTTGCCTGTGTATTCCCTCTTTCTGTAGTTTCGTTTCTGTCTTTCTATTCCTGCTCCCCTCTCCACTTGTTCCTCAACTATATAATCAAAACACAGAACCAAATGATCACTAGCTCCAAGGGGCCTTTCATACATGATATCTTCGATGTCCGAACTACTCAAAGTGAATACTAGGTCCAGTTTTGCTGGATCATCCTCACCTCTCTCTCTCTGGTAGTGTCTCTAACATGTTGATGCATGAGGTTTTCCAGTACCACATCCATCATCTTGGCTCTCCATGATTCAGGACCCCCATGGGGCTCCAGGTTTTCCCAATCAATCTTCTTGTGATTGAAATCACCCATAACTAGTAACTTTGCTCTCCCCATGTGGGCTCTTCTGGCCACCTCGACTAGTGTGTCTACCATTGCTCTGTTGCTCTCGTCGTATTCTTTTCTTGCCCTCCTGCAGTTCTGTGGCGGGTTGTACATTACAGCAATTACCACCTTATGGCCCTCAGACTGGATTGTTCCTACCATGTAGTCCCTTTTGCCCATTCCATCCATTCCTTCCACTTCCTCAAATCCCCACCGGTTCTTAATGAGCAGTGCAACTCCTCCCCTTCTGCTCCCTCTATCTTTCCTAAGGATTTGATATCCGGGTGGAAAAATTGCATCTGTTATCATCCTGGTGAGTTTCGTTTATGTGAGTGCTATTATGTCTGGGGATGTCTCCTTTATTCTTTCAAGCCACTCCTCACATAAATTTGTTATACCATCTGCATTTGCATACCAAACCTTCAACTTTTTTTTTAAAACCGTCGTCTGGGGGGTACGTTGGGGTTGGGAAAGTTTGAGACCTGATGAGGAACTATAGGTGGTTAGTGTGAAGGTGTAGTTTGTAATGAGGTGGGTGGAAGCATTGGGTATGGCATGTGTGTTTTGGGTTAGATTGTTTGGTTGCATTGGTGTTGTCCAGGTTGGGGGACATCTGAAGGTGATTGTATCTGAGCTTCCTCCTGAGTCTGGGTTCTCCTGTCCATCTCTCTTTCCTTTTTTTGTCTCTGTACCCTCTCTTTCAGTTTCTGTCTTTCTTCTCGTGTTCTGTCACAGTCGAGATACACCCTCCAGTACTCTGACATATCCCTTAGTCTTGCTTTCTCATGCAGGATCCTGTTTCGAGTCAATTCTCCCTTGAAAATCACTTTGACTGGCTGGATTCTTCCTCTTGCAAACCCCCCTATTCTCAATCGTTTTTTTCTCCCCTTGTCTTCTTGCTTCGTAAGTTTTCCCTTCAGCTTCCTGGAGCCCATAAACAAAGACTGATATCTCTCTTTCATTCTCCCACTGCCTATCCCTATGTAACCCCTGATTCGAGTTAGTTGCCTCCATTGCAGCTTTCCTTTCTTCAATCTCTTCACTGTCTGTTATCCCTTGGCCCAGTGGACTGTCGCTTTCCCTTCTTAATTTTCCCTGTGCACTGCTGTGGTCTGTTAGGGCTTCTACATATAGCTTAGCTCTCCATTTTTCTACACTCCCCTCAATTGTTCCTGATGTGATCCTCTCTTTTTCTTGAGCTCCACTATGGTCTGATAAGGCCTCTGCATAAAGTTTCACTCTGTTCTCTACAGTCCCCTTATTTGTGACTGAGGTAGCAGTTTCTGATACCATGTCTACATTGCTTTTTAGTTCTTTAGGCTGTTTCAAATTTTTCAGTTCCTCTTCTAATCTCTGTATCTTAGCCTCTGCTGTTGTGACTTGCTTCTCCCACTTCTTGCTTTCTGCAGCTATCCTCTCCTCCATTTTCTTGCTTTCTGCAGCTATCCTCTCTTCCATTTTCTTGCTTTCTGCAGCTATCCTCTCCTCCATTTTCTTGCTTTCTGCAGCTATCCTCTCCTCCATTTTCATGCTAAGCTCCTCTAGCTTCCTTCCCCGCTCATGTTCTCTTTCATGAGCTCTGCTGCCCAATCTTCCTTTGCAGACTCATCCTCCAGTCCCCTAGTTTTCCGTCCTGCTCTCTGGCACCCCATTTTTTTTTTTAAGATGCCACAGAGTTTAAAACTATGTATTTCTGTGTTGTTGTTTTGTGGTGTGATTGCCTGAGTGTTTGTTTGGGGGTGGAGGGAGGGAGAGGAGAAACTGGAGACAGTGGTGAAATGGAAGAGAGGTGGGGAGGGGGAAAGAGGGGGAATATGAGGAGAGAGTGGAGAAGGGAGAAGCAGATGTGGAGAGAGAATGGGACAGGGAGGGGGAGAAGGAGGGTGAGAGAGGGGGGTTCTGGGAAGGGAGTGGGGGAGAGTTGGGAGAGGGAGCAGGGGAAAGAGTGTGTGTGGGCCTGTATGTGTGTGTTAGTTTTGTGTGTGTGTGTGTGTGTGTGTTAGTTTTGTGTGTGTGTGTGTGTGTGTGTTAGTTTTGTGTGTTAGTTTTGTGTGTGTGTGTGTGTGTGTACTCACCTAATTGTACTCACCTAATTGTGGTTGCCGGGGTCGAGACTTAGCTCCTGGCCCTGCCTCTTCGCTGTCCGCTACTGGGTCTCTGCTCTCCCTGCTCCATGAGCTTTATCATACCTTGTCTTAAAACTATGTATGGTTCCTGCCTCCACTATATCTTTCTCTAGACTATTCCACTTCCTGACTACTCTGTGGCTGAAGAAATGCTTCCTAACATCCCTTTGACTCATCTGAGTCTTCAGCTTCCAGTTGTGTCCCCTTGTTTCTGTGTTTCCTCTCTGGAACATCCTGTCACTGTCTACCTTGTCGATTCCCCTCAGTATTTTGTATGTCATTATCATGTCTCCTCTGACCCTTCTTTCCTCCAGTGTTGTTAGTCCTATTTCCCTCAACCTTTCTTCATAGGACAGACCCCTGAGTTGTGGAACTAATCTTGTCGCAAACCTTTGCACTTTCTCTAGTTTCTTTACGTGCTTGACCAGGTGTGGGTTCCAGACTGGTGCTGCATATTCTAGTATGGGCCTGACGTACACGGTGTACAGTGTCTTGAACGATTCCTTGTTAAGGTAACGGAACGCTAATCTTAGGTTTGCCAGTCGCCCATATGCTGCCGCAGTTATCTGGTTGATGTGTGCCTCCAGAGACGTGCTTGGCGTTATACTCACCCCAAGGTCTTTCTCCTTTGCCGAGGTTTGTAGCCTTTGTCCGCCTAGCCTGTACTCTGTCAGCGGTCTTCTTTACCCTTCTCCGATCTTCATGACTTTGCATTTGGTGGGATTGAATTCGAGAAGCCATTTGCTAGACCAGATGTCAAGCTTGTCCAGGTCTGTTTGAAGTCCTGCTTGGTTCTCCTCCGATGTGATTCTCCTCATTAATTTCACATCATCTGCGAACAGAGACACTTCTGAGTCTATCCCGTCCATCATCTCATTTACATATACCAAGAACAACACTGGTCCTAGGACTGACCCCTGCGGTACACCGCTCGTCACAGGCGCCCACTGTGATACCTCATCACGCACCATGACCCATTGTTGCCTCCCTGTGAGGTATTCCCTGATCCATTCCAGTGCCCCTCCTGTTATACATGCTTGTTCTTCCAACTTCTTTACTAATCTCATGTGAGGAACTGTGTCGATGGCCTTCCTGCAGTCCAGGAAAATGCAATCAACCCACCCTTCTCTCTCTTGCCTTACCTCTGTTACTTTATCATGGAACTCTAGGAGGTTTGTTACACAGGATTTGCCTTCCCGGAATCCGTGCTGTCTGGTGTTTATTATCCTGTTCAGCTCGAGGTGCTCCACCATTCTTTTCCTGATGATTTTCTCCAGGACTTTGCACACTATACACGTAAGTGACACCGGTCTATAGTTTAGTGCCTCTTTTCTGTCTCCTTTTTTAAAGATGGGGATTACGTTGGCCTTCTTCCATACCTCAGGTAGCTGCCCAGTTTCAAGGGATGTGTTGAATATTATGGTAAGTGGCACACTCAGTACCTCAGCTCCTTCCCGAAGAACCCACGGGGAGATATTGTCCGGACCCATCGCCTTTGAGGTATCAAGGTCACTGAGTAACTGCTTCACCTCCTCCTCAGTTGTGTGTATGCTCTCTAGCACTTGATACATCCCTTGTTGGTGATGCACCCCGTCCTGTCTACCCAGCTGCCTTCCTTCCTCCACTGTGAATACTTCCTTAAACCTCAAGTTGAGCTCCTCACATATCTCTTGATCGTTACTACCTGGAGTCTACCTGGAGAGAATTCCAGGGGTCAACGCCCCCGCGGCCCGGTCCGTGACCAGGCCTCTTGTTGGACCAGAGCCTGATCAACCAGGCTGTTACTGCTGGCCGCACGCAGTCCAACGTACGAACCACAGCCCGGCTGATCAGGTACCGACTTGAGGTGCCTGTCCAGTGCCTGCTTGAAGACAGCCAGGGGCTTGTTGGTAATCCCCCTGATGTATGCTGGGAGGCAGTTGAACAATCTTGGGCCCCTCACACTTATTGTGTTGTCCCTCAACGTTCAAGTGGCACCCCTGCTCTTCATTGGGGGAATGTTACATCGCCTGCCGAGTCTTTTGCTTTCGTAGGGAGTGATTTTTGTGTGCAAGTTTGGTACTAAGCCCTCGAGAATTTTCCATGTGTATATAATAATGTATCTCTCCGCCTGCGTTCTGAGAGTACAGGTTTAGGAACTTCAAGCGTTCCCAGTAGTTGAGGTGGTTTATCGCACTTATGCGTGCCGTGAAGGTTCTCTGCACATTTTCAAGGTCAGCAATTTCACCCGCCTTGAAAGGTGCAGTTAGTGTGCAGCAATATTCCAGCCTAGATAGAACAATCGATCTGTAAAGTGTCAACATGGGCTTGGCATCCCTGGTTTTGAAGGTTCTCATTATCCATCCTGTCATTTTTCGAGCAGATGCAATTGCTACATTGTTATGGTCCTTGAAGGTGAGATCCTCTGACATGAACACTCCCAGGTCTTTGACATTTGTTTTTCGCTCTATTGTGTGGTTGGAATTAGTTTTGTACTCGATGAGATTTTAATTTCTTCACGTTTTCCGTATCTGAGTAATTGAAATTTCTCATCATTGAACTTCATATTGTTTTCTGCAGCCCATTTAAAGATTTGGTTTATGTCTGCTTGAGTCTTGCAGTGTCTTCAACGGTGGACACTGTCATACAGATTCGGTGTCATCTGCAAGGAAGACACAGCACTGTGGCTTATATCCCTGTCAATGTCTGATATGAGGATGAGGAATAGGATGGGAGCAAGTACTGTGCCTTGTGGAACAGAGCTTTTCACAGTAGCTGCCTCAGACTTTACTCTGTTGACTACTACTCTTTGTGTTCTATGTGTTAGGAAATTATAAATCCATCTACCAACTTTTCCTGTTATTCCTTTATCACGCATTTTGTGTGCTATTACACCATGGTCACACTTGTCAAAGGCTTTTGCAAAATCTGTGTATATAACATCTGCATTCTGTTTATCTTCTAGAGCATCCAGGACCTTGTCGTAGTGGTCCAGTAGTTGGGACAGACAGGAGCGGCCTGCTCTAAACCCATGCTGTCCTGGGTTGTGCAATTGATGGGTATCAAGATGGGTGGCGATCTTGCTTCTTAGAACCCTTTCAAAGATTTTTATGATATGGGACGTTAGCGCAATTGGTCTGTAGTTCTTTCTATTGCTTTACTGCCCCCTTTGTGGAGCGGGGCTATGTCTGTTGTTTTTAGTAGCTGCGGGACGATCCCAGTGTCCATGCTCCTCTCCATAGGATGTTAAAAGCATGTGATAGGGGCTTCTTGCAGTTCTTGATGAACACGGAGTTCCATGAGTCTGGGCCTGGAGCGGAGTGCATGGGAATGTCATTTATTGCCTTTTTCAAAGTCATTTGGCGTAGTGATGATGTCAGAAAGGCATGCGTCTGTCAAGTTCTGTGGCACTCTCATGAAAAAATCATTTAGGTTTTCGATTTTCAGTCTGGTTAGTGGCTCGCTAAAGACTGAGTCATACTGGGATTTAAGTAACTCACTCATTTCCTTGCTGTCATCTGTGTAGGACCCATCCGGTTTAAGTAGGGGCCCAATACTGGTTGTTGTTCTCGACTTTGATTTTGCATAGGAAAAGAAATACTTAGGGTTTCTTTCAATTTAATTTATGGCTCTTAGTTCTTCCCGTGTCTCTTGATTCCTATAAGATTCCTTTAGTTTTAATTGATGTTTGCTATTTCTCTGACTAGTGTCTCCTACGTATTTCAGAGATATTGGCCTCCTGTAGCCGCTCCGTTTTTCTGTGCCTTCGCCTGTATAGGAGCGCCTCTCTCTTTCTAGTTTGCATCTTCTCCTCCTTTTCCTTAAGGGAATTTGCCTTGAGCAAACCTCAAGTACCACAGAGTTAATTTGTTCAAGACATAGGTTGGGATCCGTGATGCTTAGGCAATCTTCCCAGTTTATATCATTTAGGACTTGGTTTACTTGGTCCCACCTTATGTTTTTGTTATTGAAGTTGAATTTGGAGAAAGCTCCTCACGGCTGATCACATTTTGTTGATCTGGAGCTCCCCGCATGATCTGGACCTCTATTAT
Source organism: Cherax destructor (assembly GCA_009830355.1). Classification (NCBI taxonomy): domain Eukaryota; kingdom Metazoa; phylum Arthropoda; class Malacostraca; order Decapoda; family Parastacidae; genus Cherax; species Cherax destructor. The sequence goes on along the minus strand of WNWK01028663.1, from coordinate 1,592 downwards.
GTTGTGATCTGAGTATATTGTTTTGATATGATGACATTTCGTATCAGATCATCATTGTTGGTGAAGATGAGGTCCAGGTATTCTCTAATCTTGTGGCTCTACTATTTGCTGGTTTAAGGTGAACTTGGTGCAGAATTTAAAGTTCATGCATGTGTGAATTTTCATCTGAGCTGCCTCCTGGTGTTATCTCTGCTACCACATTGTTTGCAATGTTCCTCCATTTTAGGTGCCTGAGGTTGAAATCCCCAGTAGCAAGATGTTGGGGGCAGGAGCTGGAAGATTTTCCAGACAGTGGTCAATTTTCAGAAGCTGTTCCTGGAATTGTTGGGACGTTGCATCCGGGGGCTTGTAGACAACCACGATGACCAGGTTTTGATTCTCGACCTTTATTCTAGTACTTCAACTACATCATTTGAGGCATTTAGTAGTTCTGAACATATAAGTGACTCTGTGATATACAGGCCAACCCCCTTTGCCTATTCACTCTTCCACCTGTATAGGTTGTAGCCGGGATCCATATTTCATTGTCCAAGTGATCTCTTATGTGGGTCTCTGTGAAAGCCGCAAACATGGCATTTGACTCTGTAAGCAGTCCACTAATGTAAGGTACCTTGTTGTTTGTTGCTGGCTTTAGACCTTGTATATTAGCAAAGATGAATGTAGTTGGATTGGTGGTATTGGTGGTATGGGGGTCTTTTTCCTGGCTCTAGTATCTGTTGTAATGGAGTGGAGGCCACTGACTGTGATTCCACTCCAGAAATGATTGCAGTTGGTGTACAATTTCTGTCATTTCCTGCCAGCTTTTTCCTTCCTGGCACTAAAAACCTCTCTCCGGAGTGGCTGGGCTACCCTGATTTTGCCATGGTCTGGATGTTCTGTTCGCCCGTATCCTTATCTTCTCTCCTCAGCCTTATCACCTGGTCTGAATGTTGTCTTCCTTCTGATGTGACTGTACATCAGTTTCAGGTCGGACTTAACTTTCGATGCTATGTCGTTTTCGTACTGTTTCTGGGCCTCCCTGCGTACCTGTGCATACTCGTTTCTAGCTCTTCTACTAATCTCTTGTTTACTTGGGTTCTTTGCCTTCTGTACCTTTTCCATTCTCTGACCCTGCACCTTTGGGTAAACCAGGGCTCTTTCTGCCTTCCGTTTAATCTTTTTCCTCTGGGTATAAACCGTTCCTTCTGCCTCCTTGCACTTTGCCCCTACGTATTCCATCATTTCATTTATTGTCTGTCCTTCCATTTCCTTCCCCTGACTGCAGGAAATTCCTCATGCCCGTGTAGTTTCCTTTTAAAGTCTGGTTTGTCTCTTTCGGTACCATTTTCCTCTCCACCTGTAGCCTCAATGTACTCAAAGCTCAGCACCATATGGTCACTGGCTCCCAGGGCTCTCTGTGTTATGTCTTCAATATCTGAGCTGTTCAGGGTGAATAAAGGTCCAGTCTTGCTGGTTCATCTTCTCCTCTCTCTGGTCTGTCCCTGACATGTTGGTGCATCAGGTTTTCTAGTACCCGTCCATCATCTTGGCTCTCCCAAATTTCGGACCCCACGTGGTTCTTGGTTCTCCCAGTCGATCTACCGTTTGAAATC